>JABKKP010000004.1:0-137227 GCA_013624355.1 Fusarium caatingaense | reverse complement strand
GTACACAAACTGACATGAAATAAGGATAACCCTAAGACTTGAACGACCACTTAACCTCCTCCCATCCCTCCCTCCTCTGGATCTTAACCCCAAACCCCTCCCCATAATTCACAGGCTGAAGCGCAGCCTGCGAGAAACTACAATCTTTACCAGCCGGCAACTCCGGTCCATTCGGCAGTTTAACATCAAAACCCGCCAACAAACAAGCCACAAGACCCAAATTCTCAGCAAAGGCAAAAGTGCGACCAGGGCAGAGATGTCTCCCTCCACCAAAGGGTATAAACGCTGCTCGTCTAGCTTTGTCTGCTTCAAGGGTCTCCTTCGTCTCGATAAAGCGGTCTGGTTTGAAGGTGGAAATGTCTTCGCCCCAGGTATCGAGGGTGTGAGAAACTAAAGCGGAAATTTGGAGGTTTTCGCCTTTTTTTAGGAGATAGGAGTTTCCGTTACTGTCTGTTACTGTTGTATCTTCCAAAACGCGACGATTACTTCCAGCTTGGTTGCTAAGGCGAATGGCCTCCCTGTAACAACTGACAAGCAAGGGACATTTATCATCCAAAATCGTAACATCGACAATACCCTCCTCCTTCTTAATAATCGGCAGAACTTCATCCCTCAACCGCTGAACGAGATCAGGGCGGCTGAAAACATTGACAAAGAACCAGTAAAGAGTAGGAATCGTGTTCGCAGTTCCAACATGAAGAAGCGCAAGCTCAATGTGTCCGATTTCCTCACCAGGAACGTTATGTTTGACGAAAGGGTAAGCGCGGCCTCGGACAATCTCTGCTGCATCTTCGTGCTCGTATTTTTGTGCGCCGTAGTATTTGCCCAGTGCAGCTTGGAGTCGTGCTCTGGCTTGGTGGGCTTTGGGAGCGGTGATGGCGGGCAGGATGTTGACTAGTAGGACGTTGAGACCGGCTTCGAAAGTCCTGACAGTTATCAGTATCACAGCCCGATAAGACTAAGATCACTTACCATAAATCTTCTAACAAACTAGGATCCTCCCTCAAAGGATTCTCAGGTCCATACAGCGCCTCAGACGTAGCCATAGTAACAACATCCCTCAACCAAAGCCACACATTCCCATGTTCCAACTTACTCCCGTTCTTTATACCGTTGATATCTTTAGCGATGTAGTTCAACGCATTAGCATTCATCCGATGGATATGCTCCCCTGTCATAGCAGGATGAATCGCCGCAAAGAAATCCGGCACAAGATCTGTTTCCTTCAACTTCTTGTGCGTCTCATCAGAAATGAGCAGTTCTCGCTGGGCAAATTCTACAGCGAAGGGTTGGAAGGATAGGGTCTTTTTGCGATATGCTGATTGGATTATTGCTGGGTCGAAGATGACGTAGAGTTTTCCGCCGAGGATGGGGAGAGTTGCGATTTGTCTGTGATGTCTGTCGCTGTTTACATATTAGATATTGATTTATTATGAGTGGGTTGAGATTTACTATAAGCGCTTCAGGTATGTGTTTTGGTATTTCATCAGTCCGTAGAAATGGCCAATAATTGGAAAGGTAGGTTTGAGGAATGGAGGCTCGCGAGGATCGAGGGATGGTGTCGATAGCTTGTGTAGCAAAGCACTGATGAGTAGTACACCGAGAACAATGAGATAGTTTCCTGGTGATTGTTTGACATCTTCGACCATGAAGCCGAGAATGCCACTGGGGCTGGTAGTCACGTTAGCAGCCATGATGAAGCTTGAGCTTTGACTACGTAACCAGGAGGCTTTGCAGCGTAGATCAGAGAGGCAGCTTCTCAGGCTTTATATCAAGATTGAAACGACACTAACGCGGCAGTGCTTACTTGGGATCGCCATTGTGTATAAGCGCCGCTGTTGTGGTGGTAAGATCTTAGCGTAGGTTTGCAAAACAGTTCTCTTTATTGGCTTGCTCGCAAAGGATTTCGCACTCGGAAGCAGGATTGCGATAAACGGGCGTGAGATGAATCCTTCGGCCGAGTTAACTGATATGCTAATGAATACACAGTATGGAAAGACGGTTATTAGTTCCAACGGTCAATGGCAGAAGAAGGACCTGGGTGACATCGTGCAGATGTATATTGTGCTAATTATATTGATATCAGAAAACACGCGTCGCTAATGTGCTATATAGCAACAAGTCAAATATATACAGAATACTTATGCTCTTCCACTACGCCATCTCATGTCTCTGATGCTGCCCATTCGACAACTCGGCAACACCATGCCCATGCGGCATTTCCTGCTTATTGGGCGAATAGTAACTCCCCATCCCGTCACCTGGCGACACCACGATAGGTGAATTATTATGTTTCTCGTCTGACGGTTCTGTGCTGGCGGGACTGTATTTTCGCTTGTTGCGACGCCAGATGAAGAATCCTGCTAGTGCTAACGCGACGACGGCGAGAGTGGCGCCGACTGCTATTCCTGCTACTGCGCCGGATGATAGTTCGTTACTGGTGGTATCTTCGTTGGGGGAGGAGTTGGAGTTGCCGGCTGAGGCGTCGGATGTGGAGGTGGATGTTGTTTCGGCGTCGGAGGCTGTTGTGCCTGCTGTTGTTGCGGTGCTATCACCCGTTGACTTGGGTGGCTATATCCTATCAGCACAATCCCCAAACATATCCTTAGATAACTTACCGCAGTGTAGATGGTAGAGTACATCTGATTATTCACCTCACCCACACTCGTCATCAACCACTTCTGCCTCGGCTGCTCCCCCTCAAAATTCGAGCTCATAAACACAGGACCATCAGGAATACAATCCAGATTCCATTTCGTCCCATTCTGTACATTCGTTATTCTATACGCATCATCTTCTCCCCAGAGCGACACGTCCCATTGTTGTTCATCGCTATCGTCTGTCGCCATTAAGCATGGTCTCGTTCGGCGTTTCTCGTCAATTACGTCGGGGCGGTAGCATACTGATAGCTGTTTCTTGACCTTCGTGTCGGAACATCGCATTTGGTATCGACCTGGTTTGTCGCCTATTTTTTGCTACAACAGTTAGTATGTTGAGATCGCGATGGGGGAGGGGACGTACGAATTGCCAATACGAGTTCTTGTTCGCAGGCCAAACTCTCAAATCACCACCTGGAGCCGTAGGTTGTAGCATGCTCCCAAACACCTTATCCGCCTTATCGACAGCCAGCTCCGAGAGCTGGTACCACGCATTCGGGTCCAGATCTTTGGCGGGTTCCAGTGTAGGCATGGTGGGTTATCGCAAACAGATCCTCAAAACACGCACGTCAACAATGAAGAAAGAGTAGAAAGGGAGTAAAAAGAGTTGCCCGACCGAGGTGGATAATTGAACAAGACTAGACAGGGTAGGGCTGAATTAGCAATGTCCACTCTCTGGAGATTAATGATGGGAATAGGACGGTCATTGGTTGGGATCTGAAACGACACGGGAGGAAGATTGGGTCGCCAAGGGATTAGAGTTGCTCTCAGCCTTCTTATGATCCACTTAATGGTAAGCACTGGCGTTGAATTGGTAATTTTGTGGTTGATCTCAACGGTTCAACGGACACTGCCTTGGTGGCTGTGACGATCTTGGTGCGAAAGCCACTGTTCTTAATATAGCTAATTGAGCTGGCTAGGTTAGTAACAGAAGAGATGTCCTCCAAGACTTAGGCTGCAGAAATAAAGTAGTCTAAGTTTTTGTCTAAGCTGGTATAAGGTGATCAAATTATTTTGTCTCTTATGCTTCCGGCGGTTAATTCTTGGAGTATGCGTATCAGACGCGATCGCTTCAATTGTACATGAAGCATTTGGGGGCCATCAAAACAATTGGTTTGGGCAATATGCGACGAAGTATCGAGGACCCGGTCAAACGCGACCGTTGATTGTGCAATGGGATTGACTTAAGGTTGATCGACAGCACTGGCCACGGAGTAGCGGCGCTCAATGGCCCTCGTTTTGGACGTATGGAACTCCGTGTCTGTTGGATCCACGTCCTGCAACACCTTAAAATGGATCTATTCCCGGCTGGTTCAGGGTAGGTGTGTCGGTCGGAACAAGACAACCACAATGGGATAAACGTCCCCGGGAATCAGTGTCTCGTGTTCATTCACAATGTCCTACGACATTCTTATCATGTTTGAAATCAAGAGGGAAGTCAGGTCCGGTGTATCCCAGGTCATAGTTGATAATGTTGCCCTCCCCAATTGATCGAGGTACGCCGTGTTGAGGTCAAAGCTTCGTCGTGATCTTCGGAACCTGAGATCAATCATGCAAGAGTTTACAAAACAAGGTGATAACACCGGTTCTAAATTAGATCTGGAATCAATTCCGCATCGTAATCAGTGGAAATAGCATCTCAAACACGCATCAAACGGAAATAAAACTCATTCCCCAGATCAAGATTCAGCCGAGGCACAGCAATGAACCCGCTTTTCGGCTTCAATGACGTTTTTCGCGACCCTCACCGCCCGCAAACATGAGCCTCACCTGTTTCACCTTCACACTCACCTTGAACGTCAAGCCACCTAATTATCGCGACTGACACGGTCAGAATGAACAAGAATGTAGCACTCATCCTCTCTGAGCTCAACAACATCCGCTTCACAACAACCCACCGCGACGTCCTCCTCAAATTCCTAGTATTCTCCTCCCGGTTAGCAGCATGGCTACTCACCCAAAAACATGCCTCCCCATCAACCATCTCCCGCTTCCAACTCCTCATGCGCCAACTCTCCCTGACAGCCAAACTCCTCCGCGTGGGCAAGTTTACTCAACAGTATAAATCCGCTGCGCAGAATTTACTCTCACAAAAACATCAGGATCATTTTCTGGGGTACATCACTGTGATTCGCCAGCTTTTGACAGCAGTGTATATGACGTGCGATAACGCTACCGTTTTAAATGCTATCGGTTTCGTACCCTGGAAAGGCGCCAAGACACTCGAGAGGAGAGCGTATCGTGTTTGGTTCGCTGCGGGTGTTTTGGGGATTGTTGCGCAGGTGTATTGTTTCTACCAATTAAACACAGAACGCGACGATGAAGAAGCTGATAGGCGATCCTTGTTGTAAGTACCTCTTTGTCGCATACGCCGCTGCAACGCTGACGTGATATAGTCGGAAAACAGCGAGTAAACTCCAATTACTTTCTAGCTTGTGTGATATTACCGTGTCATCAGCGGCTGCGGGACTGGTAAAATGGGATGAAGGTGTTGTGTGCGCGAGTGGAATGTTGAGTAGTTGTATCGCCATCTACACTCAATGTCGATGACTAACGTGATGAATTATCATTAATTCTGGATTGATATGGGCGGAATTAGACCTCTTGGCGGCGCTCGGGTGTCATTCCAGAAGGGGAACTTGGTCTACAATAGCTCCCAACCATGGCGCCATTCAGAAAAGTTAATTGCCGATGTCGGAGACTAGAAGAACAATGTCTTTCAATAGCTTGATCCTTTTGGACGTTATAACAAATATTTCTCCACGATGGTTTACTTTTCGGTGATTTATGATGTATCTGGCCGAATACTGAAGTACCCAATTACTCGTTGATCCTTCAATACCCGCACCCAATCATGTCGAGTAAAGAGGTCGTTATCACTTCTTCAGTGGCACAGGGTCTGGACTCCGTTAGTCGCTAAACCCCTGAGCTCAAATTCGCCTCTTCACCCATGCCAGACACGCGACACCACTCGCCGACCTTCCTTGTCCGGTGAAGTACAATCTGAGCCGTTGAAGAAGAGAGGCTAGACCCTTTAACCTCCTGCCAAGATAGTTTGACAGCCAGATAAAAGGAAGCACGCCACAGCGGCCACACAAGGAGGTTGTCTCCTAAAACAATCTAGCGAGGGGGATGGATGCAGGGGTTTTTGGGGGTGCTGCACTAAATCTGACACCACTAGCTGCGCTAATTCAGCCTTTCTGCGGGCGACTTTCACGGGCCACTCGCCTAAGAAGGGTCAGGCCGAGGAGACCGAGTCCAATCCATTAATTCCCCCTCGATTCTCCTTCATTCTTATCAGCGCATTTCCCTCATACTCTTAGATCTCTGCTGATCTTTTCCTCTCTTTCTTTCTTTTTTTTGCGCGCGACTTGCCATGTGGACTCACGGACCAGCTTTAATTACTTGCGTTTAACTCCACAGCTTGGCACTCATTCTCCTTCCTTTTCCTACTACCCACCAGAGTGACATTCTACTAGACCACACATTCTTGACAAGATGTCACACGACATCAAGAAAACAACCGACATCAAAGTCGAAGTCGCCCTCGCCCGCGATGTCGAAGCCTTCGAAATGAACGACATGTCCACGCACACGCACCAACCCAACAACGACACAACATGGGCTGTCTCCGTACCAAGCTCTGAAGAGCAGTCTAAAGAGCAGAATGACTGGCTGGATGGTTTTCGAAGGGCTGATCGACGAGCCATGAAGAAGGGTTGGGATAGACAGTATCATTCAGAGCAGCCGCCGCAAATACCCGGTGATAATCGGTATTTTGATATTAGAGCTGCCAACGCTAAGACTGCGACGAGTGCGTTGGCTAGGGAGTTGAAGGGACGGCATTTACAGATGATTGCTTTTGGTGGAGCTATCGGTACGTCAGCCCTACAGATTATTGAAGGTTGTTCTAATAATGCATAGGGACTGGTCTTTTCGTTACGTCAGGTACAGCTCTTCACGAAGGTGGTCCAGGAAGTGTTCTCATCTCCTACATGGTCATCGGCGCACTACAATACTGCACCATGCAATCCCTCGCCGAACTAGCCGTCATATTCCCCATCGCCGGTTCATTCTCTGCCTTTTCAACACGTTTTCTTGATCCCTCTTGGGGCTTCGCCATGGGATGGAATTATTGTCTGCAGTGGCTGTTTACGCTTCCTCTTGAAATTATCGCGGGCGCTTTTACCATTACGTATTGGAATGAGGGTATCACCAAGAGTGTTTTCGTGGTGATCTTCCTTGCGGCTATTTTTGTTATTAATCTTTTTGGGGTCAAAGCTTATGGTGAGGCTGAGTTTGTGTTTTCGACTATCAAGGTTACTGCGATTGTAGCCTTCATGTACATGCTCCCCCGCCTTTACAGATTCTCAGCTAACGAAGTCAGTCTTCTTGGAATCGTCATCAACATCGGCGGCGAGCCTACAGGAAGTTACATTGGAGGTCGTTATTGGGTCGACCCCGGCTTATTCAACAACGGCTTCAAAGGCTTTTGTTCCGTGCTCGTAACATCCTGCTTCTCCTTCACCGGCACAGAACTCATCGGCCTCGCAGCCGCCGAAACAGCCAACCCGCGCAAGTCTCTACCCAGCGCCATCAAGCAGGTCTTCTGGCGCATAACGCTCTTCTACATCGTATCTCTCATGCTCGTCAGTCTCCTCGTTCCACACAACGACCCTCGAATCCTGGACGCCAGCTCTTCAAACTCCGCGGCCTCGCCTTTCGTCGTTGCTATCGAGACAATGGGAACGACGGTCTTGCCGAGTGTTATGAACGCTGTCATTCTCATTGCGGTAATCAGTGTTGGAAATTCATCTGTTTATGGATCGTCGAGAACGCTTGCTGCTCTTGCGGATCAGTCTATGGCTCCTGCGATCTTTTCGTATGTTGATAAGCAGGGTCGACCTTTGGCTGCTATTATTTTTGCTTCCTGCGTTGGTCTGTTAGCGTTTATCGTTGATTTGAAAGCGCATGCGATTATCTTCGATTGGTTGTTATCAGTCAGTGCTCTCGCGACGTTGTTTACGTGGGGCAGTATCTGTCTGACACACATCCGCTTCCGCAACGCCTGGGCGCACGCATCACACACCTTGGAACAACTTCCCTTCCGCGCACGATCCGGTACATTTGGATCATGGTTCGCTCTTGTCGGATACGTCCTCATCTTGATATCTCAAGTGTGGATCGCTGTATCACCTGTTGAACAGAAAGAGGACGCTACTGCGGGTGATGTTGTGCAGAATATATTTTTGAGATTGATGGCTGTGCCTATTGTGTTGGTCATGTACCTTGGACACAAGCTTTGGTATAGGACGGGCTTTGTCAAGTTGGATGATATTGACATCCAGACGGGCAGACGGTATTATCGTGTGCATTTGATGAGTGAGCAGGATAGGGAGGCTAGAGGGGCGTGGCCGTTTTGGAAGAAGGCGTATAGATATTTCTGCGCTTGATCTTTTTTATTTGTTTAGTATTTTCTTCACAGCAGAGCTCTCTTTGTGTGCGAGCTACATTGTTCACGATACCATTACCTTGTTCAAACCAGATCTTCATGGCCTTTGTTTCGCAAGTGACTTGTTTTTGTCACAGGAGACAAAGATTGTTTCTTTGTTGAGAAGCTTCAAATCGAGCTGTAATGAGGGACTAGCAAACATTTATGGGTGGTTTGTCAAGATCTCCTTCTGCAAGAAGCCCTGACCAACCGTTGCAACGGAGCAAAAGTTCTTGCAGAATTTGCATGAATCTCATACATGCAGTACTGCGGCGTTTCTGAATCCCAATGAAACGTCAAGAACTGTCTGTTGGTTGAGGTGGGGATCTGCGGAACCGTTTACTGTTGCAGCGATTACTCATTATCGACAGGTTTGAAGAATCACAAACTTCGGTTAAGAAGAAAAAGCAAAGTGTAGTATGCAAAGGGAAGGGGTCTACTCGTGGGATTGATCAAGTATTATCAAGAGTCTCGACCTACCAGAGTAGATAATACTCGCCGCTATTAAGAACGGTTGTAGGATTGCCCTCCATGTCGATACCTAATACAGGCCTGACCAATACTTTAACCGAGTAGCCGGATCTTCTTGTGTCTTAGCCTTGTTTCCTCATCCCAGGAACCCCAAATCCTGTCTCGCCTGGAGCTTTGCCTCCCGCATCCGAGAATCTGGACTCGACGCAGGAACCAACGGTTCTTAACAAGATCGCTATATTATATGTCAAGGGAAGCTATAGAAATGATCTATACCCGGTCATTCCATTTAACAATACGAGATTTCACATGAGCAAAGGCCTGCAAGGCCTTTTGGCAGTACTGGCAATACGGCAACGAGAGAAGAGACAACAAAGCCTCCAAATTTGGAAACGGCTCCGCGGGCGGTTGTGTCCGGATCGTCTCAGGAGGAAGATTTTCCGCTAGAGAAAACTTTCGCGGCTCGATCCTTCGCTTGTTAGCGTTGCGACATTACTAGGGAACCCCTGGTTGTCTTGCAGCGACGACACATTACTTCGGTGATACTTTCAGCCACTGAACCAGGAAGATGCAGGGCAACTTGCTTCCGGATTGATGCTGAAGAAATTGAAAACTTGTGTCGCAATGCAGGTTGTTGCCAATGACAGTTTGAGTGAGGAATTCCGGCTGGAAGGGAAGCCATCTCCACTGCGCCGCTCGGAGGGTTCGTCCAATCCTTCGATGCAGCCTGCAAGCCACTCGGGTGACGAGCAGGCCTCATCGTGAAGAGAAAGTGTTTGAGGTGCAGGAAAAGAAAAGAGATGATGGAAAGTCTGTAACACAACCGTCTCATCACTTTAAATCCCGGTAGTTCGAGTTAGATACAAATATGCATATGCGCGTCCCCAGGATTGAGCCGTTGTTTCTGTTTGTTTTCTGTTGCTTTCTTTTTGCTTTGTGTATTCTAAGCCTCGAATCTGATCTGGGTTGATCCCGTCAGTTTAATGTCAGGTCCTCCAACACCGCCCCAAGATGGGAGTCCCTACTTCCCCATCACCGAACGATCGGCAAGCCTTGCGAGAGTTCACATCGGAGTGACGACCCCTCTTATTGCGATCGCCTTGGCTATGTTTGTAGCTAGGATATGGTTAAGAGTCAGACCTTGGAGGATAAGTTGGGAGGATTATTGTATGACAATTGGAGTGGTACGTTCCAAGCTCAACACCGATGTTCTAGTTACTCACTGATATTTGACCAGGCCGCAGCTTGTGTAGACTTTGGCTTTCTAATACCCCAAATGTACACTCAACCAACGCTCATCACCGAAGACGAACGACTATGGACACGAAAATACGGCTTCCTCGCGATTCCGATATGGGGTATTGCCATGATGTTCATCAAAGTCAGCATCGCAATGATGATGCTCCGCATCCAACCTAACGTCCTCTGGTGGCGCATCTTCTGCTTCTTTGTAATGTCTATCCTAATAGGCTACGGCGTCGCAAACACATTCTTCATCCTTCTTCAATGTCAGCCACTTGAAGCATCATGGGACGCTACCGTGCTGCAGACCGTCGACGGGGCGAGCTGTCTTCCTCAAACTGGCATTCTCATAATGTCAAATCTTGGATCAGGGATTAATATCGCGACGGACGTGTTGCTTTCTTTAGCACCGACGTTGTTTCTCTGGAAATTGAAGCGGCCACTAAAAGAGAAGTTATTGGTTGGTGCGTTGATGGGTCTGGGGATGTTTGCGAGCGTCGCTTCGATCGTCAAAGCCACCCTAGTGAAAGAATTCGGAGGATCGACGAAGGACCCTTGGGCACTGGTTATTTCCATCGCAACGTGGACTGCCCTCGAGCAGATCCTCATCATGATCGCATCTTCAGCGCCATTTCTCAAACCGCTTGTTCAAGCAGGTTTGCATAAAATGGGATGGACATTATCAGGGACTTCAGCTGCGAGGTCAGGCTATGGGAATAATTATCGTGGACAGAGTGCGCGCCAGTCAAGGATTATTACAAACAAATCTACTACCTCACGAAGGGATGTGTATGGTGGAGATGAAGACCCTTTTGCGGCTGGGGATAGCGTGGATGCTATTCCGATGGAATTAAAAGAGAGAACTACGGAGGAGAGAGACATTGGAACGTCGACAAGGTCTTGGGATGAGAGGGGGAGCATGGACAGGGTTTATTCGCCGAGCCATGCAGTGTAGGATGTATTTACTGGAAGTGACTAGTTGACCGTTTTTATTTTATCCGTTGAACCAACAGACTGGATGTTGCATACGCGAGATGATCCTTGGCCAATGGAGTTGGAGATGCTTGTCTGAAAATCAGATCATCAGGAAGTAAGACCCATGTCGACAATTGAAGGATCCATTCCCATGCAGACGGTTAGTGTTCTTTTCTCAATTGTCCAACAGTAACTCAATGTTCAAACGCGCATTAACGTTATTTCCTTTGCTTGTTGGTCTTTCCTCATAGCAAGGGTACCTAGCTGGCCGAACCCCCGGGAGCCGAAGAGCGAAAAGTCTAGGCTCAGTGTCGGTTGCTTCGCCGCACTCCAACGTCGCAATTCCATTCCGCATTGCCGTACCTGGTTATTACTTCAATGTTCCCTTGCAATAGTACCGCAATGCAGGAACTATGGGTGATGGCTGTCTTGGCTAGCCGGTTCTTTGGTGTCCTTTTCGCGGACGCCGGAACCCTGCATATGCAGGGGAAGTTCAAGTATAGAAGAGGCTGAGTTCGTCTGGTTTGTTTTCCTTCTATGTCGATCGTCTCACCTCAAACACTTGAGTAATCACCTGCAGCCCTGATACTCTTACTGCATCAAGCTACTTTCGTTCGTCTGATAGAATGGTTGCCATCAAGACTTTGTGGACAGCTGTCCTACTCGCTGGCGTGGCTCTTGTCGAGTCCAAGGCGTGCAAGAAGCCTCTCATCCGGAGAGAATGGTATGAACCGTCCACACACCGCATTGACTATGTAATAATTCCTTGCAGGCGATCACTCAGTTTGAAAGAGAGGGATCTCTACATCAAGGCCCAAAAGTGTCTCATGAAGAAGCCCACCGAATCATCACCCTCCGACATCCCCGGTGCCAGAAATCGCTGGGATGATTTTCTAGGAACACACATCATCAGCGCCGATGACGTTCACTTCGTCGTAAGTCCTCTCATCTTTCCCTTGTTTCACCTCTAACGCCACCAGGGCGTCTTCTACCCTTACCACCGTCTTCTCATGCACGCCTATGAGCAAGAGCTCCAAAAGTGCGGCTGGAAAGGCGGCGTTCCATACTGGGACTGGACTCTTGACGCCGCAGGTCCAGACAACGACACATCAGTCTTTTACGACTCTCCCATCTTTGACAACAAGCATGGTTTCGGTGGCAATGGAGATTGGGTCCCTGGAAACTTCTCCAATCCTGAGCCAGGTCTGCCCGTGAACCCACCCTGGGACGTTCCTGATCGTTCTGGTGGAGGTTGTATCAAGAAGGGTCCTTTTGCTGGGCTCAAGTCTAACCTCGGTCCTGGAAATGGCACGGCTTATAATCCTAACTGCATCCGTCGTGATTTCGCTCCATTATCATTTAGGGATATGTCTGGTCCTGATGCTATCAAGGATGGAATGAGTCAGCCTGACTTTGGGTTCTTTGATCGTGTTACGGAGAGTACTTTCCACTCTGGTGGTCATTGGGGTGTTGGTGGTCTGTACGGTACTATGACTGACAAGTGGCAAAGCCGTAAGTCATTCTCAATATTCTCATATCACAACATACTGACTTTGCCAGCTGCCGATCCTCTCTTCTGGGTTCATCACGCCAACGTTGATCGCGCTTGGTGGTCATGGCAACTCCGCGATCTGAAGAAGCGAGAGAAGGATGTTTCCGGTCCTCTTGTGAACTTTGATTATGGGAACCAAGCTGCTGGCAATGTTACTCTCAACCATCCTATCACTATCTTTGAGACTCGTCAGTTGAAGGCTAAGGTCAAGGATGTCATGCATATTCAGAAGGGAGTTCTGTGCTATGACTATGAAGATACCTACTAAGAGCACGACCATCCAAGCATTTTACTTAGTAATAATTGTACATATCACTCTTTTCATAACCCTTATTTTTGCTCGGGGTGAGGTCCCGACAAGGGACAGATGCTTCTTCAGTGATGCTTATTTTTAATTCAGATTCATCTACTCAGAATGACCACAACTCTCAGCTTATTCCTGCTTAATGTACTCAGCAATGTTGGGACGTCTCTCAAACTCTTCCTTCAACTTGAGAAGAACGTCCGGAATCTTGGACTGTATAATAATCAGCACCTGTCAAAACCCCACCAGAAGTAGTTGGGGAAACTTACCGGAATGGACTTCGTCCTAGTATCGTTATCAATAGACATATAAACCGCAAAGTCCGCATAGCTGACTTCATTGCCAAGAAGATAAGGGCCTTCGCGATCAGAATAGTATTGCTCGAGACGTTCGTGGAAAGTGGGCACTGTCTTGTTCTTGTACTCCTCTGATGGGTTGTTCAGGTTAGAAACCCAGCCAGCCTATTTTGGTCAGTATCCTATACAGAAATTTGGGATGGAGTGACCTACTCTCCACTCAATGTAAAGGTCTGATACGGCATCAACAAGATACTTGTCATGGCTTGTCTGGCCATCGTATTTGCCAAGCTCGCGAGACAGAAATCGGAGGATTGGAATATGCTGCAATTGGTTAGTTTGTCTCAGAATGGATGTTCAAGAGGAACATACCTGGTTCAGGATGAGGCCCTTGTACTCGATGGCTGGGAGTAGTCCGGTGCGGGTGATGCCCTGCTCTTTGAGCTTTGCGCTGGTCTCCTTCCAGGTATCATCGTAGGCGTATCTCTTCTCTTCAAATGGAATACCAGCATCTTTCAAGAACAGCCTCAAATTAAAAGATTAGCTAGAATTCGACAAAAATGCGGTTTCTCCACTAAGCTTGTTCCCCGCAATGATGACTTACTTGACAACCTCACCACGGCCGAGCTTGCCAATGGCAAGGTAATGATAGACGACTTGCGAATCAGAAGACATATTGAAAGGATTTATTGTCGGCTTTAGGAAGATAAAATATTTTTCGATGTGTTTAAAGTTTTTCAATTGGCAATCTATCCACGTTTACTTATACCAATGCTAACACTACAACGCCCTTAAAACGACACTCGCCGATATGTCAGCATGCATTACGTGAGAAATGATTCCATATTTTTTCGCATCTGCGGCACGGCAAATTACGTATTGCATCCGACGGGGCAATTGAGTTTACTCTATCCAGCAATGATTGTCAAGACGTCTATTTACAAGCTGCATAATGTCAACACCCTGTTGGATTATCCCCAGATTATCCTACCTGACTAGAATTAGCTCGCCAATGGTTCTCCGCGGCCCTTATCAAACAATGCTGACGGGTATGTATTATCCGGCTATCCTTCTGGTCGCGTAATGGGCGAGACGGCACCAATTCTCCCAGTAGGAAAGGCTACATGACCCAACCCTGCAGCTTTGACCCTACATTCCCGCGGGGTGATTTCCGCTGACATCGTTGATGTAAGAATTCCGGGTCGCATGTACATACTGGACTAACTGCCGACAGGGTCCATGTCATGAAGGAATCGAGTTTAGCAAATGGTTTTTAGTGACATACTCATTCCCTTCTAACGGTCATTTCATAGCGGATCCTGTTTTTACTTTTGCAAAACAGAAGTTAACTCCTTTCATGGTTCCTCTTTCCACAGTTTTCAGCAACTTTGAAATCTATTGATTTCGCTGTCTATAAAATTGCACGAATATAAATCATATCTAATAAACAAGCTTCTAAAGTTCTAAACTATTCGGGGTAAATGATTGCATTCCGACACTCATAGCTTTGCTCGGTGCATCACGGGACATCCGCCTGTCTTGGTCTCTCCTGATTGACCTGAGGCAGTAGGTGCCGAATCACTCTTTTTTGGTGCACTCCTATATCCTCCCTTCTGGTTATCAGTGTTGATAACTTTCCCTTCCGAATCTCTCGCTATACCAAGCTCCAACAACTTCGCAAAAGCTTTCTTGAAATCCTCGAAAAATACGTCCTTATCCTTTGAGTAAATCTGCACGTGTTTGGAGAACTCAGGGTCCGTCGTGAGAGCGATATCAGTGGGGAGCATCATCAACTCTTCCTCTGTATCTTCATCGACTGAGGAGAACTGGAGTACGCCAGACTCGGGGATCGTCTTTTCCGTCCAGGTTTCTGATAGTAGGAGACGGAAGTACTGGTTGGAGAACCGCGTGGGATTGTTGACCCATTTGCCTTCAAAACCAGAGTTTGCAGTATGGCAACGACCAAGATTATGCGCACCGCTAAGGGCTACGATCTCGCGATCGTTGAATCCCATTCGATAGAAAATGTGGCGGATATGTTCTGCTCCTTGCGCCGCATCTGGGAGACGACCACGAGGCGGAAGCTTACTGTCGTCGACAAAGTCGGTTCGTCCCGGCAGCCAGTCAATCTCAGGTCCACCCATCGCATGGATCGCTGCCACGCCAGCGAGTGTCCAGAGGTCAGAGTATGTGATCCATGGATGGAGACGTTTGACAGGTTCAAGAAAAACCCGAGCGTTCTGCAGGCCGGCGTTGGCGGGATCTCCACCTTCAGCTTCATATCGCATGCCGGCGCCGTTGGAACCGCCTGTGTCAGTCTCTTTGTCGTATGTGCCAGATGAGTGCCTGGGAACAGATTAGTATTCGAATAGCATACGTTGAATGCTGTGTGGACTCACCAAGCTAGACGCACGAGAACGGGGCCGGCACTTCCATCGTCATAGTCAGGCTGGTTAAGAAGTTCAATGATGGATTTCTGAACGGCAGCGAAGTCACCTGGGTTTGACTCTTGGCCTTTTGACTGCGGCTGATCGATGACACCCATATTTGTCAATAATGTTATGAGAATTCTAGCAATGCTGTGAATCGAAGAAAAATAAAGTGTAATCACAGCGTGCGTAATGGTAGATTAAAAGAGAGTACTCTGCTTCGCGACGCGATCCCCAAAGGCTTCAAGACGTAAAATGAAGTTGAAATAGAGACCAAAATCAGACGACAAGTACGTTTTACATGGCAAAGTAATTTAACCAGAACCTCGGTAACCCTTTTAGATCCACAGTTGCTGCTCCGATATGGCTTCATGTGGATCCGAGTCTTGAGCAGATCTGGCATATGACACCGGAATAGCGGAGCCTCATGTTAAAGACTTTTCTTATCGCGTGCACGTTCCGCTGGGATGGATTTGCCTCCGGAAAAGCCAGAACAACCGAGGGTCTAGGATTTCGAGCATGTGTTAACAGCTCAGCTCGCGATAGTAGTCATTAACCAAATTGGCAGACCAATTTTGTGAGCGATGTTCTACGATTATTCTGATGGACATGGATTGATCAGATAAGATTAGAAGTCTGAGTCACGTGCAATGACCGTCCCTACAGGGCGCTGTAAGCTCACTTTCTACTCTTTGCATTAAAATACAAATCTCTATTGAACTATTTAAGGCTTTTAAAGGTCATTCAAGGTATAAATATCTGTTGCCCTTAAGATAACAATTCTTTTTTACGTTCAACATGTATAATATCGTTCAAATCCATGATTGATGCTTCATTCCAGTTTCTTGAAGCCAGAGACCACACCAGTGAAATCCGTCTAGGTTTTCTTTTCCAGAGTTCCTTAAGCTGATCATCTTGACCCCCTTGCAACCAACCGCTGAGAGTAATAAGATGAATCGACAGAAAGTCAGAGCGTCAATTTGCATCCTCTTATAGGTTGGTCCGGCGCCAATATTTGCACTTTTGCCAACCACCAGCTACCCGTTTCCCTTGTACGCTGAGAGTGGCCGGTCAGATCATTACTTTGGCCCCCAACGGCCCCCAATATCCTTTCCTTATATTTCCCCGGACTTAGACCATTAATTCCAATTCATTCTCTCGAGTTTCTACTCCTTGAATCTTTTTCGTTGTTTTCACCTTTTATCTTTTCTTCTTATGTAAATCTTATGTCAAGTTCTTTAAGTGGCATAATCTTCAAGCACACAAACACAACACATTATCCAAGTCTACGCAACCTATCCCTCAAACACCATGGAAGATTCAGGTAGAACATGCACCTACTCCTTCGGAGACGGCGGCCTCACTGCCACCGCAAGTCCCTCAGGTCGTCTTCTACGAATCAGCCGACATTTCCCAGGCGAAAAGTTCGGCTACTGCGTGGACTATTGGGATGTTAGTGAGCCGTACATGGCTGTCGACCGCATCACTGAGTTCCTTGCCTCAGCAAATGATCCAGTCCACAATATTGGATTCTACCCTGATCAGAAAAGCTGGCTCTCTAACGCAGAGAGCGCTTCAGTGGACTACACTAATGATCGCTGGCCGGTCTTTCACATCAACGCAGAGAATGGAAGTTGTGAAATACAATACTCTATCTCGCATGGTGCCGTCTATCAGACATTTGACTTCAGCAATGGCCGGCCATCGATGGCTCTTATGTCTCGTCTGCTCCTTCGTCAACTGGACTTTGTTGATGGCGATAACGCATTCAACGAGTCTGAGGATGATGGTGATGGTGATGATGACGACTCTGAGGATGGGGATGAGGATGGGGATGAGGAAGGTGATGGTGAGGGTGATGGTGGTGATGATGATGGCAATCATGATGGCGGGTACGAAACTCACCTCCTGAGTGAAGGGAAATGTATCAAACGATCACACAAGTTGGGTAAAGATGGCCACAAACATGCGGCCCTTTTTGTCTATGCGTTCAGTGGCGATACAGCTCTCACTTTTGAACAGTTTACAAAGCGCAAAGGTGCGGCAAGCGAAGAAGACTCAACCATAGCAGAACAGGGAGTGAGAGATGAGGGTGAAGCAGCCGAGAAGATTTATGGAGAAAGTGATGAAGAAGGTGATGGAGACATTGATGACGATGACGATGTCGAAACAACCTATTATAAGATATCGGATGACAACTCAGTGTCCCACTCTACCAAGGTAACTTTCATCTATGTCCTGAGCTTGGAAACAGGCGAAGTCGAGTCCCCTCCCCAACCTCTCCAGTTTACTGCTGCACCGGAATTTTCGAAGATTGATGCAAGCAAACGAACATTTACCTCAACGAATGCCGATCTGAACCTTGCCTTGAGGCGCAACCTGGAGTACATCTTGTCCGTCTGCAGCGTTCCTGTCTATCCTGATGCAAATGACGATGAGGAATTCGCTATTGCCTTGACGTGCGGTGATATCGAAGGCCATCGTATCGCTACGGCAGCAAGTTTGTGAGTTTTTATAGGTATTGCGCCGCTTCATCGGACACTCACTGACATATCCTAGCCACTGTTTCCAATTTCTCCTCATGTCGCTCAAGCATTTCGTTTCATCCCTTGGACACGATGAACATGATTATCCTGAAGCAGTAAATTGCGATGCATGTTCACTTATCAAACGCATTCGGGGGGTTCTCAAGGGCCACCTGAAATGGGTTTTCGGGGAGAAATACAGAGACCTTGCCAAAGGCCTGTCTTGTCCCCATTCTTGGGTCAACGGCGACGAGATCGACGGGTGGAAAGACGCCTATTTTCTTTCTTCTGAATCACTTGTCGATGCTCCATTTCAATTCATCAAAGCCGGAGACTACAAAGAATACGACAATGGGTGGGAAGTCCCCAAGGCAGTCAAGCATGCTGTCAGGACTTGGGTGAAGGGGCTTGATGAGAAGAACAAGCTTGGCTGCTATGCATTCCCTCGCAACATGGAGGAACCAACTCACAACTTCTTTTTTACTGACCACGTTCTGATTTGGCGAACTGTCAAGTGTGTTGAACTACTGGGTCTCAAGTCCGAGCTCTCCATTGAGATACCACATGAAAAGGAAGAGGAAATTCAGAAAAGACTAAGAAAAAGAGAGTATCTGCCTGGCAAGATTCAGAACCAGATCCTGAAACGCTTCACCGCCGAGAACCCAACCTCAAAGAAGCGCATGCTCTCGGTATCTCGAAGTCCTGGTCATATTCAATTTCTCCTTCGTACCAGGGATACTCTGCTATTTCACGCCATGGAATCCCAGTTCTTCGATAAGCCTGGAGCGAAGGTTACCCATACTGAGAACGAGTGGCAGAATAAGATTGATGTTTGGAAAAGTCTTGTCAACTGTCAGCCTCTCCATGAGGATAATGAAGACGATTCCTGGGATGAGCCGATGAGATTCGCCTTATCAGTCATCATGGCCTACAAGGGCAAGTCCATGAACTCTCGTTCGCCAAGAGAGATGCATAAGCGTGGTATGGATGTCCTACTGCAAAGCAAGTGGCACAATGGTTTGTTCCCAGGGCAGCTAGACATCGACGGCGAACCGGCTATCTACGACGAGCTTCTGAAGATAGATGAGTATTGGAGCAACTCGTTTGAGATTCCATGCCTACTTCGGAAGTACGGTGAGTATCCCAGCGAGACGAAGTCGACGCTCCTTTCCCCAGTGACTGGTCCAGAGCTGGATTTCGAGCTCGCAGGACCTCAAAAAGCTCTAATAGAATACCAAAAGAGCGCAAAGAGTCTAGAACACGCGAACTCTGTCTCGATGAAGCGCAGCTTCCCATGGAACAACGTTCTGGATCAGACCAACATTGTTGAGCTTTCTGATGAATGGCTTTATAATGTACTGGATTGCTTCAGAAACAATGATTATATTGACACCAGTTACGAAAATTGCTGGCAACTTGATAAGGTTACTAATGCCGCCCACCGGCCCCAAGTATCCCTCGACGGGGTTCTTATCGATGTACCTAAGTCGAAGGCTGGAAACAAGAAACTACCCCGCCTGGAAGCAATGACAACAGATGTTCGGCGAGGAGAGCTTAAAAATTTGATGTTGCAGACGAGGCTGCCGTGGAAAGCCAAGAAGCGATTCTGTGTGTTATTCTCTACAGACCCTCAAGCCAATATGCCGTACCCACATACCATCCCTGAAGCAAATGCCATGTTCAACTTTTACGAGAGACATAAATCTTACCATAAACACTTCTCCGAGGATACAGCAGCAGAGATGAACAGATGGACGACAGAGCTTCATTTGTCATTCAATGTTTTGGACCAAACAACATCGAGGGAAAGCCCAACAACTAAAAGCACCACAAGTGAAACCAAGGGACTAAAGGGACTCGCCTCGCTTGTCACAGATGTGGGCTGCAAAAGGCTTAGGCAAGTGGTTATGAGCTTAAGATTCGATGGTGACTTTTTTGACCGATACTGGACTTGTTACTTCTTGGACTGTAACCCTCAGTGGGTTGGAAGTCAGGACCCGTGGGAGGCTAGAGGTCAAATCATGTCTGCACTTCGACAAATCATTTACAACCAAGGAGGGACAGGCAGGCATCAACTAGATGACGAGAAACATCAGTGGAGACAGCGCCGAATTCTCGAGCTTCTACTGTTTCAAGCGATGGTAGATCGAATTCACCACTCTACCGTCGAAATCATGGAGGACTCCAGGTCCATCGCCAAGGAAGACGACATCTTCCCGCATGATTTCGCCTCTGCATCTAACATGAGGGACCATGATGCCATCCGGTACAACATTAATACCTATCAAAGACATCTGCGGGGGCACCAACAAAGACTCCAGACTGTCGAACAAGACATGGTCGAGAACTTTGCCCAGATAGACTTGTGGTTGAAGAGAGAACGCGAGCGCCAGACCGAGAGACCACGCTGGACATTCAATGACGAGATGAAATATCGCATCATTATCAACAAACTACTCAACCAGAACAATCACACCATTCAAGATCTCAGACGCAGCCATTCAAGCCTCAGACTCTTGATCGAGAAGCTCAATAGGATGCTCCAGGAGCTTGATAAAGAACTCGAGAAACAGGATAGGCTTCGCGAGGCAAACCGCAACGCTGATATCCGGCGCTTCACATACGTCACGGTCATCTTCCTGCCTTTGGGTTTCGCTACGGGTGTGTTCAGCATGAGTGGCCCGCCTTCGGGCTCAACATTGGGAAACATGATCCTCACGGCTGTTGCGGCTTTTGCAATAACTGCGTTACTGATAATATTTGTCACAAATCTAGATGTGATTCGGGCAAAACTCCCGAATCCTCGAGAGCGCACACGTGTTCTGAAGAATGCGATGCTAGATTTCTTTAACAAGGTTAAAGAAAGGTGGGAAGACTACAGGCTAGCAAGGGAGCCTCGTGGTGAGGATGAAGGATTACGACATACTGAGGAGGAGATACAACTTGTGAAAATGGGTTCCAGGAGCGAGGGGGCTTCGATGAGGAATAGAAGCGAATCGAGAGATACCGAGAGAAGATCATGGCGAAGCGAGGGAAGTGTTCAGATGGAAGCAGTACGCAGCTCTGACAATATTGTTTGAATCCTGTAGATAGTTTCAACGGCCTTGTTTCAATTTCCATCTATCATTACTCATAACGAGTGGCTCGAGTCTTGTCGCAAATTTCGTAAACACGACTGTCACTGGGTGTTGTGTTTTGATGAAAGAGCTGATAGTCGCAACTCGCTTACCCTATCTTTGCAGTGGGTATTTTACAACAAGCCAAGAACAAGTCACAGAAATGCCCAGAATCAGGAAATGCCTACCACAATGAGCCCATCATTCCCTCAAAGCCAAGCTATCAATCCATATTTATCCCAGCAAGCTCAACACCAATGACGTGCAAGCTACATGTCACGATTCCACCCAAGTCTAGATCCAGCCAAGCCCATCCATCACATGCGGGGTCAGGCTCCCTCCTAAAGCACTTCGACGTCATTATCGCGGCGCAGTTTATCTTTTAGACTAAGGAAGGCTAAGCGAGGTGTTGCGAAAGCGAAGCTGACACAGTCATGAGGTGATGGTGGTTGGTCTGCACAGAGATTGAGTTTGGGGGACTGACGTGTCGCGGGCGAAACACCAGATGAGCGGTAATTGATGCAGACCGCTGGGACACTCTGCGACAATGGACATCTTCGGCACCAAATGGACAGACAATAGATCAAAATATATGTAGAATAAAGATACGCTGGCATTACCATATTAATCGTATATAATTACCGCAACTAAATCCCCCTACGTAAGCTTGATACCCTCCTTAGCCTCATCGCTCAAAGGAGCCTTCTCAAAGAATCTCGTCCAGCACTTCATCATAAGCATGTTGACCACGTACAGTCCCGCGCCAAGTCCAATCGCGCCGAGCATGTACCAGACCCAGGGTCGATCACCAACCCACATCAGCGCCTTGGTATCACCGTGGTGCCACGACGCACCCTCGAAATCTGTAAGGTACGGCTCCAGCGATGTCGCGTTGATGACCTGTACGGTGTTCTCGGGCAGCGAAGGTTGTTCGAGGAGGTAGTTCTTCAGTGCCATGGTCAGGAAGAGAGGACCGGCGGAGACCATGACTGCGACGTGGGGGACGATGTGCCTCCAGGGTTTGGTGATGTCGTTGTAGAGCTGGATGCGCGAAAGAGCCTTGGTGAAGGCTGGATGGCGGGGAGAGGTAATCATCATGTCGTTGGACACGCCGGTAGGAGTTGTAGACTTAAAAACGGCGTGGTGGGTAGCGCCGTTGGCTTCAATCTGGTCGAGGGGAATGGTCGCGTTGCACATGGTGTCCATGTCGAGGTAGATACCGCCGTAGTGGTGAAGAACAAAGTAACGAATAGCATCGGCGCGCTGAATGTTGAAGGGGAAGTTGTCCCAGGTGTCAATGAACCAAGGGTACTCTTCAGCGATAAAGTCGCGAGCCTTCTCGTCGGTCCAGTGCTGTCAAGAATTAGCTTTCCGCCTCCTCAATTGTACCCAGTCCCAATTATTAAACGCACCATATACTCAAAGTCAGAATATGTAGCCTTGCAACTTTGTACCAACTCCGCCCATGCCGGGCGGATAGTCTCGTTCGCGCTCGTCTGGTGGAAGATTCTCGGTATCGTCTGCTGCTCAGGCAACGTAGGCGTCGAAGTACCGTTGAGCTCGAATGTGAGTCGTGCGCCAAAGAGCTCCTCGTTTCGTCGGAGTAGAGTAATGAGCGGCCAAAAGGCGTTGACGAGGACAGTAACGATGAAGACGTCGATGAGAAGCAGGATCATGTTGGAGCGACCAAGCCTTGGCAATCGGAGGTACTTCTTGGGAACCGAAGGGCCCCATTCCATGCGTTCTTCATCGTAGGGCGATTTGCAGTCGTTGCGCGACGGACCGAGGATTGGAGAAGACGACATTGAAGCGTTTGTATTATTAAATAAGATAAAAGAAGGTTGCTCAAAATGACAAAGACTAGAGAAAAAAAGGGACCACCAAATGGTGTTTGAGCTCGCCAAGTCGGGGAGTTTTGTTTTTTTGTTTGGATAAGGAGTGAGAGGTTTAAAGGGAAGCAAAAAAGCTTGGCCGCCAATCTGACAGGACGAGAAGGAAGTGGAGTGTTCAGGGTCGAGAAAACAGAAGGGGCCCTCCCTAAAAATCTCTGAGGGCGAAAATCTTTAGGGGCTCTGAGACTACGGATTGGCTGATGATCACTCCACTGACCGCCTGTGACAGATAAAGGCGGTCACTGAAAACTAGGGGACTTTTCTGTCATCCGGTAAATGAAACGCCCCTTGAACTAATTTAGGCTGGGGTGGAATCTAAGCTGTTCTTGCGCCGAGTTGAATGGACGAAATGGATCTCCTACGTCAGAGCTGACATTGCTCAGGGGCTATGCAATGCGTGCACAGCGCTGCATTGCACCAACTCCAGTGCACAAGTTGCGAGCATAATCGGGACGCGCCTTATCCAGCAAAGCGCAATGCTCAATGCCCACCAATTTCATTAGCGGTCTCCCCGTCTTTTTCGTAGCGGCACGCGAAGAGCGATGTACCGGTAAATCGTGATCTCCCTTCCCTTTCATCCCTGTCCTGGTGTTTTGTTATCTGCTGTTGTCGGAGCAAATCTTTTTCCCACTACCGATCGGGCTTTGCACAAAAGTACAAGTCCAAACAAGCCCAGGACCAAAGTCTACCAGGGTTATTCTCCGCGTCTTCCGAATAAACCTTGGCTTTACTTTACCGCAACATTTTTACCTACTTTGAACCTTAACCTTACGCTTCTTTCTTTTTTTCTTACTCCTTCCTATTTATTTAGTATTTTGGAACTCCTTTTTTGGGCATGCCGCTGCAATAATTCACCATGGCTTCAACAACTGAACAGAAGGATCAAGACTTGGGCGCTCCGCAGTTTGCCTACCATGCCGTCGTCGAACCAATTGTACGTACATCCCCTGTCGAAGCCATCTTCAGCGATTGACTCTAATCTCTGTAGTTCATCGTCGGTGTCATGTTGGCATCCTGCTACTTCAACCGCCTGCGCAACTTCTCCATCATCCCTTCGTCCAAGCAAGACCAGGGCCTGCTAGGCCAGTCGAAACTCGAACCATGGGACGAAGACGACGTCCACGACGAGACGGAGCGTCTCAACCTCGCTGCCGCCGCCGCATCACCGTCATCCTCGCTGACAGAAGCCCACCCTCCCAAGCAACGCAGCTGCTGCGGCGCTCCCATCCGCACGCCCAACTCGTCTCGCTACGCAAAGTACTGGCACTCGCGCTTCATACAAAAGTTCCCTTTCCTCGTCGAGATGTTCTACTGGGCGGTCAACCTGGGCTTCTACGTCGGTGTCAAGAATGCCAGCGAGCTTATTGCTGCGACGGACGGTATATGGCAGACGGCTGAGAACCACGGAAAGGCGGTCTTGTGGTTTGAGCACGAGGGACCTTTCAGCTTCCTGTTTCCTCTGCGCGAGATCGATGTCCAGGCGTTCTTCAGAAATGATCACCAAACGATGCTCACCATTCTCAACCGCGCGTACTCCCTGATTCACATCCCCGTTACTGTCAGGTATGTTTTTTTCGCAACGCAATGACGTCTCCCCTGGCAATCGGAACACCGCCTAACCTCAATTCTGAATAGCTTCCTTGCATGGTACTACTACGCCGCCCCGACACATGCCCAGTTTGCGGAAGCACGTCGCATGATGACCCTCACCAACCTGTTTAGCTTCGTCGTCTTCACCACCTACCCATGCATGCCACCTCGTCTGCTACCGGAAGAGTATGGCTTCTTCGACACTGTCCGTCGTGAGGACGCCGAGTCCATTTACGCTACAAACAAGTTCTTCAACCAGCTTGCGGCTTTCCCCTCGCTCCACTTTGGCTACTCGTTCTGTATCGGCACCGTTCTTCTGTACCACTCTGGCTTGTTCCGCCGTCGCCTTGCGCCCCGCGAGAAGCGCCTCAGCAAGATGTGGCAGGTTTTCTTCGTGGCATTGAGTATCTTGTACCCTGCTTTTGTCCTCACGATTATTGTTGCTACAGCGAACCACTACTGGCTCGATGCTATGGCTGCTACGGGTGTTGTCTTGGTCGCTTGGTTGTGCAACCGCATGCTTCTTGGACTCTTGCCCTTGGAGGACCTCTTCCTGTGGTGCGTCAAGTTGGAGAAGCCCTTCCCAACCACCGGTAACAGAGGAGGCAAGTAAACCGTCAACGTCAACATAAATAATACGGCATCTTTTTGCTTTCTTTAGCTACATTACTTAACGACATAGTGTATAATGAATCAAGTCCACACACAAAAAAATAATGTTAATCTAGAATAATGCCAATCCATTTTCATGACTCTCGGTTCTCCACATCACGCATTGATCCGTGATCCCACAACCCGCCAGCACACGACAGCGGGGTGTAGTAAAATTGAGGTGGAGCATCCCCTTGACCGCGGAATTAAAAATGGACCGCAAACATCGGACCCGGCGGGAGGTTATGATCCGAGTTTCGAGGCACGGAGTTCGTAGAAGCCCGATTCGATTGCTGATGGACAGAAATAAGCGAGGTCTATTCTAGGGGAGCGAAGTGGGAGCGAGGTGCTGACTGCGCTGGGGCTGACACGCGGCAGGGCGACCGGTATACGCGTTGCGATGATAACGAACGGTCGGGTCAGCATCCAATAACTCCCTATCAAGGCTGAGTATTCGACCATTGATGTTGTTGCAATGTTCTAGAAAGTGATAAGCATTGAGCGTTGAGAAATAAGCTTCTGTTGATGGTTGAACTTTATTGGCGATGTCTTGGGTCGCATTCCAATTCTTGTTTACGCGCCCTGCCAAGGTTCGGCCACGATAGCCAAGGAGCTTCACAAATCCATGCTGACTGTATTTGTGACGGCGTGATCAGACAAGGGTCCCTTTCTGAGTTCTTACAGGTACGCTGCGTGACATCAGGAGCGCACTCGTCAATCGCAATTGTTAGGCGAGATTGTGGGCGTTCAACGCATGGGATTGGAACACTCAAGAACATTGTGATAACCTGTCGCGACCGTGCTTGAACGCCACTTGCGGCCACCAAAATCCAATTATCTGAATTTCAACGGCTCGGCAGTTCATGTTTAGAACTTCCATCAGTCGCAGATCTGGTATGCGCGCAGATTGATCGTCAATTGTCAATATTGGGAAACTGGAGTCCCTGATCAACAAATCTACCCTGAAGCTCCCCACTAAACACTGGATCCTGTGAGAGACCCTGAAAATCCAGCGCAAACTTCTTTTTGTGCGTCTTGGAGCTCTTGAGTAAGAGACAACCCATTATAATTGATGGTCAGTCATTTTTAGCTGTTGAAGCTTGCGCGCTGGTGGTAGACGCCGAATTCTGCCAAGTCAAAAACTCAATAGCATTGCGCTGTGCTGGTGAAGTGAGACAGGCACTATCCCACCAAGCAGTACAGGAGACGGAACCAATTAAAGACATCTCAATCACCAAGATCAATTAAAACAAATGCGCAATCGGATATTGACTGTGAATTCATCGGACATTGGGCGATAAGTTACATGTACATGTGATAACCGTGCTCAGCCCATCCATCATCATCCATCGCATCGCATCGCGTAGTGATTCATTCCATTTCATTTTCTCCCAAAACCCGGGGTTTCATTTCAACCCATATCATATTTTTTTCCCCATCATCCCAAACATTTACTTCTTGGAAACAGCCTTGGCAAGGTCAGCAAGAGCCTCACGGCGCTTGAACTTGGCATCAGCGATAACACCAGCATCAGCATCGCTGGAGAAGTTTCCGCTCCAGGTGACAAAAGTCTGACCCTCGTTCTGGCCGGAGGTGATGGGGTAGGCGCGGACGGTGCTGACAACGGAAGTGTAGCTCAGGGCGGGCTGAGAAGAGATGACGCTGTAGGTGATGTAGTGGTCGATGCTGGAGTGCTCCTCCTGCTTGACCTCGAGAACGGTGCCGTCCTTGAAGGTCCACTTGACGATGTCGGTGTCGGGGGAGGATCCCTTGACCCATTCGCTGGACTCGAGGGCAGAGTAGAACTTGGAGAAGTCCTGGAGCTTGATGAGGTGCCAGACGTCGGAGAAGGGGGCCTGGATGACGGCGGACTCGTTGACCGAGGTGGAGGTGGGGATGGCAGACATTTTGGATGGTAGAGTCTTGTAAAGTGACTGAGTGTTTGTTTGTTTGTGTAGAGAGATTGGATTGAAGAGAAGAGTTGAGATGGTGATGGGAGAAAAAGTAGAAGGTACTGTAAATAGAGGGGTCAAATGGTGGGAGGGCTTGTTAGTGTCGTCATAGGCAGCTCAGAGCTCTACAAACAGCAAGAGCAGCTCTGCAGCTGCCACTTTAAGGAATGTCATGCCTAAGGCAGTCGATGTCGTCACCGTCGCCCAATTCACTTTAATCCAATTCTACGCCAAGTTGTTTGTATCTACGATGAGTCTTCACTATCAGAATTGTAAGTCAGGGTCCGTCGCAATAATATTTTTTTTCTCTTTTTTTTTCTTGGGTGGGGGGATATGGGTTGGGTGGAACTCACGATGGCATGGATTGTCCAAAGAACGGCTTCAATTGAGATTCTTTTACTACTGTCTCCACTGCTCCGACTGGGCTAGACTTTACCTGCAATTGTGCGATGTAGAAACACAAGGCTGAGAGTAAGTGCTTCCTGATCGCAGTCAGGTAGCAGCGACCGTTATTGTCAATGGCACGGTTTGTGATTGCGACACCTTGATGACCCCGCCAAATCGTCTTCCCAGGCATGACTCCACTGTTGCAGCCGTAAAGACCTTGGGGTCGCGATGGCCTCAACCTGTTAGGGCGACAGCTCAATCATTATAGCGAATGCCAATGACCAACCACGCGGTCCGAAAAATAACCAGGACACATAAGTCGATCGACAAAATAACTTAGACTTGCTGAGACATTGAGCTTGAGATAGACTACCCTAACTGTCATGATACCCTTAGCGCAGTCTCTAATTATCCAAGGTCCTTTATTCCAAGCCGTGCGATAACACAGTAATGTGGTTAACAGCAACTCCAAGCAATGCGCAGCATCTATAATACAACGCTATAATTTTACACCCGATTTTATTACATCTCATCCAATTATTGTTGAGATCCAGTCTCAGATGTCTCTCCTTCCATCTCCTTCTTCTCCTTCTCTTTCTTCTCAATCGTCGTCTGCTTCTCCCACATGGCATGGTATCGCCCCCCACGAGCCAAGAGCTCATTGTGAGTACCGCGCTCCACGATCTCGCCCTTGTGAAGGACGATGATTTGGTCGGATGTTGTGATTGTCGACAAGCGATGACTGGGATATGGTTAGTTTGTGTGCGACCGGTAATATAGTGGAATGTGACTTACGCGATGGTGATGGTTGTGCGTCCCGCTGTTACGCGCTCCAGAGCATCCTGGATTTGACGCTCAGTGTGAGAATCGAGAGAAGCAGTGGCTTCGTCGAGGAGAAGAATGCGGGCATCCTTGAGAATAGCACGAGCAATAGCGATCTGGAAACATTAGTCGAGTCCCAATTAACAAGCACTTCGGAACTTACTCTCTGTCGTTCACCACCGGATAACTTCAATCCACGCTCTCCAACCTTCGTCTCATACCCATCGGGGAAGTTCAAGATCCTCTCATGAATATTCGCCGCCTTACAAGCCTCGAAAACATCCTCTTCTGTTGCATCGGGTCGCGCATATAGCAGATTGTACATGATGTCCGCGTTGAACAGCACTGTATCCTGTGGTACGACGCCGATGTTTCTGCGTAGACTGTCCAACTTGAGATCGCGAAGGTCGTGGCCGTCGATGGTGATGGATCCGTCTGTCACGTCGTAGAAGCGGAAGAGGAGCTTGAGAGATGTGGACTTTCCGCTGCCAGATTCGCCGACGATGGCGGTCTTTGTGCCGGGTGCGACGGTAAAGTTGATGCCGTCGAGGACAGGACCGCCTTTCTTGGTCTGGTAGGCGAACTTGACATTGTTGAAGGAGACTTCGCCCTTAGGAGAGGGCAGGTTCTTGGCATCAGGCTTTTCAACCACACCGGCTGTTTCTTTGAACTATGACAAATCAGTAACTAAATAATAGTATCCGTACCGAGTAACTTACAATATCAAGGAGTCGCTCAGCTTCGATGAGATTGTTCTGCAGCATGGTGTAGTATGTACCGAA
Source organism: Fusarium caatingaense (assembly GCA_013624355.1). NCBI lineage: Eukaryota > Fungi > Ascomycota > Sordariomycetes > Hypocreales > Nectriaceae > Fusarium > Fusarium caatingaense. Next base: position 108,093 of record JABKKP010000004.1, on the reverse strand, counting down.
GAAGTTTAGAGGTCCCTGGAGTTGTACGAAGTAGTTGATCAAACTGACAAACTCGCCGACCGTCTGCTCGCCAATCGAGATCTTGTAAGCTGAAACAGAGACGAGAAGGGCTGTGCCGAAAGTAAAGATAGAGCTCTGGGTAAGGTTGAGAGCGGCAAGAGACCACTGCACAAGGCGCTCCGCACGCTGGAAGACAGTAACGTGCTCTCTAAATCGGGATGTCTCGCGTTGAACAGCGCAGTTGTGCTGGACTGTCTCATATGCCACGATGGCATCTGTCTTGACTGCCTCCATCTCTCGTGTCTTGACAGTCATGTCTCTTCTTTGCTTACCACGGTACTTGGCGACATAGATGGTGAGGAAGATGTATGACCACATGATAAAGAACACAATGATGGTGTAGAAGGCGTCATACTTGACGAAGAAGATGACACCGGCGACGAAGATGTCGAAAACCATGGGGAAGACTTGGAAGCAGAAACTCTCGAGGAAAGTGTTGATGGAAGCTCCTCTGCTCAGCGCACTGGTGACCTCACCGACCTTCTTGTTCAGGTGGAATTCGAGGGACAGACCAAGGACGTGCTCGAATGCGGCGGACGATAGTCTTCGGAAGAGAGATTGCGAGACGGGGATCCAAAGGACAGAGCGCGCAGCGCCGAGAGCACCTTGATTGCCTTGGAGAGCGCGGTAAACGACGTAGAGAATAATCTCCTTGTAGGGAATCTTGCCTTCGCCCAAACTGTCGACAAGAGTTCCCAGCTGGATCGGACCAAGAACGTTGACGGTGCGCTGACACATCAGGAGTACGATGCATACGACCACGATGGCTTGGTAGACAGGCGAATCCTTGGGCCAGAGGTAAGGAAACAAAACCTTGAATCCAGCAAAGTAATCCAGCCAGCCCGTTCCCGAAACCTGTGTCCTTCTCGGCTCAGCTGCAGTAGGCGGCACACTTCCGTAGCTCGCAGCGTTACCATTTCCATTCTCAAGCAGACCCTGTCGTTCCTCGGGCACTGACTTTGGCTCAAGAGATTTCAACCTGTATTCCCTAACCGTGAAGGAGCCGATCATGAGAGCGAGAATAAGCACTCTTGCTGAACCAAGAACGTTGAGAGTGTCGACGAATCCAGGCGATACACGGAGCCGAGGCTCAATGGCGGAAAAGACAGCTGCGATGACAATTTCTGCGAGTGCGCCGACACACCATGCTGAAACATGGGCACCATTCGGATTCCAAGGTCCTTCAGGATCAGGAAGAAGGCCAGCCAAGAAGTAAAGCAACACTCCAACAAAGGACGCCTAGTCTCATCAGCACAAAGTCATCTCATGAGAACAAAGAACATACCAAGTAAGCGCTGAACGAAAAGAGAATTTTCCCCCGTAATTCCTTCTGATCCGCAAAAACCTCCCTCGTGGCAAGTACAATACTCGCAGTAACGAAACCGCAAAGAATCAGCTGAAACACCCAAATACACCGCGCGTAAAATCGTCGGATGCTTTCGGCTTTTGATTTCGCATCGCTGTCTAGCGACGCGTTCTGACGCGCGCCATGGCGACTGAGGTAGAACTGAGCTGACTGGACACCCAGGAGCGTAACGAAGAGGGCGCACGGGTAGGCGTAGAAGCCTATTTTCAACCCGAGTTCTTCCTTTGCCATTTTTGGTGATGGGTTTGATGGAAGGGATGGTGTTGACGGTAAGAGGATGATGTCAAGGTTTTCGGTGGTTTAATGTTCCGAAGGGACCGTGAGGCGAGTGGAATTAGTCAGCCGATTTATCAGCGTGAATAATGGTAAAAGTTTTTGTATTTCGCATCGCCCTGGTATGTCACCAAATCTTATTGTGTTTCCTCTGTTTGCATCTCAAATCTGGCATCCTTCTCATTTCCGTTGTTGGTTTGCTGCGTCTGCAATGTTATGGAGGCATTGCAATCGGCATGAGCTGCATGGTTCCCGCTATGGATACCCTTTCCGGAACTAAAGCAAAACATGCCGTTCGATAATGAGCCTCATTTTATGGGGCTTATCGCTTTGTGGATGATCAACTCCTGTCTGGGAACGTGGAAGAAATAAGGCAACTAATATTGAGGCGGGGTGCTGGAAGATCAGGCTATGCTGTTGGTTTCTATGTTGTGATGAATGTGCAGCTCGACGTGTCAGACGCTGAGTGCACTCAAATCTGACCGGAAAGAGAAAACCGAGCACACACACTCAAAGTCTTCTGCATCATCTATGTCAATTCAGAAGCAGGCTGTGAGACGCACTCCAATTTCCAAATGGTCGCGCATAGAGTACTGCAGAATGAGGGTGTGGCCTGGCACAAATAAGCTGTAGCCCCCAATCTCAAGCGCGAAGATTTTCGATTTCAATCAATCCACAACATTTCGCGAAGAAGCGAACGACTTAAAAATGGCAGAAATCGCCGGCTTAGTCCTCAGCGTTATTACAATCGTCAATTTGGCAAAGCCGACCGCCAAACTCATCAAAACATTAGATACTGTGGCCAAAGATGGCAACGGAATGGGAGATGAAATTGAATCCGTTAAAGATCAATTGGAGGGTGCAAGCACAACGATTGAGCTTGCACAACGAAAACTTCAAGACAATTGCGACGAGATCAAGCAAATGAAACGCCCAACCTCCAGAGTCGGCAAATATATCGAAGATATCAATTTCGAACGATCAATTCGTAAGCTTACAAGAGATGTCAACCGACAGATGTCCAAGGCAAATCAGAGTCTAGCCAAAACTACCAGCAGCATCAAATTCGTGCAGGGATTGAAATGGTTCATGTGGACAGTTAGTGAGATGAAAGCTGTCTTCACCAAGTTAGATAGGGTGGCCATCTACCTTTCGATTATAGGCTCCATTCTAGAACTTGAGGTCTTTTCATATATGCTGGAGCAAGCAAACTCCGAGATATCAGGCATGCTGGAAAGACATATGTGAGCGCACCCGTTTTTCTCTCTTTACTTGACCCCATCAGACAAGGTTTCCTTAACATTTTTACACTTTCAACAAAGCATGCATCATAGCTCATCTGCTTACACAGGACCTTGTTTTCTTGCTTTCTTCCTTTTCTGCCATGACCTAACACAAGGTTTTGACTGGTCTATAAATACTTGACCACTGACTTCATCTAGAGCTACAATACGGATACAGCTACAACACACGGAGAGAGCTCTCGAGAAGGCCCTCCGCAGTGAACAATCACAAAAGAGCCATCGGAACAACCCCAATATTGAGTTCGTAGATTGTGGATTACGACTCATCAGCTTATCCGAAAGCATGCGTTGCACAGGAAAGGTACCCGACGACAGGGACGAACGGAGGAAAAGACGGGATAGAAACCGGTCAACTCAGTCAACAATGAGCGCATCTGCCGGTGTCACCCGAACACCTCGATCCCGCAAGCCATCGGAAAGTCCTCACCCTGGTCGTCTTCGGGTACCAAAAGCAAGGCTGTCCGAAATATCCCAAGAGACTTCCCGTAGCTCTCGCTCCCCGTCAAGCCGTACAACACATACGCCAGAAAGACCTTCAACGCCCTTGACAGTCTTGACTACTCCTCCATCGCCGCCCACACCACCTTCACCCCCAACTCCTCCATCACCTCCTCCATCACCATCTACACCACCTACGCCCCCATCACCACCTTCACCGCCCTCTCCGCCTTCACCTTCGCCAGATCCAGATGGCGAAACGATTTATGTGTTCACGCCCCCGGATGCGAAGCAAGAAACGATCTATTTGATCAACGGATGGTTGGAAAACAGGACTGGCCGGAACCGTATGGCCCGCATAGAGCATGCGAGGGTCTGCCCCAAAGTGTCTGGTAACTACATATCGCTAGCACAAGCCCGTGAGCTCTCGCTGCCCGTGGAGCAGTTGGGCTTCAGACAGGTTGTTCATCAAGTAGGCCCAAACGAGTACGAACAAATAATCGGAAAGATCTCGGGCGTGCAGTGGAGGGGGAAGAAGCGTTCCAGACCAAGGCTGGTAGACTTTTGGGTTAAAGAGGAGTATTGTATAGGGAAAGGAGATGATGTCATCTTTGGGAGTGAGTTTGCAAAGGAGAGGGGTTGGACCAATCTGTCCTAGAGCTGTTAGACGAGATCTAGAAGTGTAAAATGCCTGTTGAGTTTATTCACCCACTTGCTGTCTGAATACGAGTACTTCCTCAAATCTGTGTATGCCCCCTTTCACAAGTAGTGCCACGAACTATCAGACATGTAAAAATCCATAAGCCCAGATGGCAGTTCAGATACATGAATACACCCATATGCTGGCTGACATTCATCGAGTACAAAGTCTTCTCAAAACACCTTACTTGTGCTTCATTCCTTGCATCCAGGCTAGTTGTGCTTCAATCTCATGAGTAGATCAAATCCCAAGTCAGTTTTCTTGAGCAGGTCATGGTACGAACTCCGGTCAAGCAAATAGCGGTTCTTCAGCATCGTGTCAACAACAACGTCTCGCATTCTTCGGTCTGAATCAACCGTAGAGGTGTAGGCTTCCTTTGCGCCATTGTAGAATGAATTTCCAGCGTGAAAGAAAGTAGCTTCGTATGCGAACCTTTGGAGGGCAAGCGCCTTGAGATCTTGCACTCCATACTTCTCTCCCAGTGCGTAGATCTTGGCGTGGAGAGTGAGGTTGGGCTGTTGCCCTGGAGGAGGTCGTGCAGGCGCAGGAGCAGATGCAGCCAGAACAGAAATTGAGGCTGGAGCTCGAGCTGAGACCGGTGTTGCGGGAGCTGATGGTCGACGAGAGTTGGACGTTTGATTCTCGCGTCGGTTACCGTGATAGCGTCGTCCACGCTCGTTTCGGGAGTTGTGACGTCCACGCTCGTTGTTGAAACCTGAACGTTGAGCCTGAGCTCGGGATGGAGCTGAAGCTGTGGTTGAGTGAACAGCAGGATTGACGGAAGTTCGGGTTCGAGCTCCAGACAGTGTTGTAGCTGAACTCGAAACTGCAGGGGAATTGACAGAAGATTGGGACTGAGGCGCAGATAGTGTGGTAACCGAAGTCGAAGCCGCAGGGGGAGTGGCAGAAGTTCCGAGCGGTCCTGTTTGTACATTTCTCATTAGAACTCTGTTTCTCTTAAAAACGACCCCCAATAATTCCAATCACATTTTTTCTTTTGCATTGTACTACTTCTTGTGTAGCATCCACTGCTTCAAGTACGTACCATATTCTCCATTGTTGATAATTCCGGATTGCGGTCTCCATGGCGGTTTATAGGTTCCTGTGTAGAAGAATCGGATCATCATTCTCACCACAATGGGATCGTCATCAGGGAGATTGATCACGCCAAACGATTCCTTCAGAGCGTGAGTGGAAGTCGAGATGTCTTGCGAAGTAACGTACCTTGAACTGACCATCGCAGCAGGCGGCGAAGAAGTGGGATCGAGGGCAAATAATAGCTTTGTGGACAGCGTAACTATCATTACCGCAGGTGATAGTAACATCGGAGTATTTTCCCTCCTCGAGCAGGCTATCGGTGGTCAGGTTTGCGCGTGAAGGATCGAGCCAGAAGATGTACGTACTTTGACATCGACGAGCGACGCTCGCTGTCGAACGGCAAGAGGGGGGCATCGTCCATAGTGGAAGGTGAAGCCATGGTTGTTTGGGAAACAATGCGCTGGTGATGTGGAAGATAGAATTCGAAGAGTTGAGAGTGCAGATTGCAGAGGTTGTTGTGGGGGAAGGAGCGGGCGGGTGCAGCTGCCTGATTGTTTTGCAAACATGCACTTGCTTGCCAGTGACACAGCACCGCACCGCAAATGAATTACTGCTAAAGATTACCGGAATTTAGGCAGGGAAGTTTTCATTCTTCAGTGGGAATTGGACTAGATTAATGTGTAGGAATATGTGAAATGAATATGATCACTTTTGCTAATGACGTTCTGAACACCATGGATAGTACTCGAGATGACTTGTTACTCTACATGGCATCTTTCAAGCTCTCTACCACCTTATTGTACGCGATATCTCTCGCACCAGGCTGGAATAGCTGACGGCTAGATGCCTTGTCAAACCCATGCGCCCCTTCAATTCTGATGACTTCAGCATCCCGACCCGCGCTTTGCAGCATCCTTCCGAAAGCTTCGGCCTCTGGCGACAAGACATCCCCTGAACAAACAAACAACACAACCTTTTCAGGGAAGGATGTCGGATCAGCATACATTGGCGAAGCTTTCGGCAACTTGCGATCTTTAATCTGAGGGAGATATGCTTCGGCGATGAGATTCTGAAACCAGAATGGCAACGGACGGATAGGTTCAACGACAATCTTTTGTTCCGGTGGAATGCTGAAGTCTACACCTGGATAGAACGCGTACACTGCCCGGATATTGATCTTGAACTCGCGTCGAAGTTCTGAAGAAGCGACTAACGTCAAATTTCCACCTGAACTGAACCCTGATAAGGCAACGCGATCAAGATCGAATTGATGACCCTGACTCTCGACCCATCTCAGCGTATCTTCAGCATCTTCGACAGCAGCAGGAAATGGATCCTCTGGTGCTTTGCGATAATCGACGTCCAAAACGAGAATGTTGCTCCCTGTGGCTATTCTTTCGCAAAAGTCATGGTCCATGCCCAGGTTAGGAAGCATGCAGCCGCCGCCGTGCCAATTAATCACAATGCCATACTTTTCATTGGCGTCGTGATTTGGAGGATAGTACACCCATGAATCGATGAAGCGGTTCAGATCGCGCGATGGAATACGGATGAGTTTGCGATTGCAAGTTGGGGAGGGTTTGAAGTGAGGACGTGTGCCCAGGTGGTTAAGGAGACGGAGGAGAGTGACGATGAGTTTGAGGCGGAAAGATTGCCAGAAGGAGTGAGCTGCCATCTTGGGATTATTGAGCTGCTGGACGGTGAGTTCATGGCATTGATATTTCGATCAAGACTGGAGGCTTATGTCTTTTATGAACTCGTGTTGTCAGCTCTGTCAAGATCGGGTGTCGTCGATCATCTCCACTCGCTTATCGGCCTGAGTCATCCACCGAACAGCCGTGTTCCACATCATAGGTAATACGCAGTAAGCAGCGCTTCAATACGCCGTGACGAACTCAGCAATTCTTGAAACATCCACGGCGCATGGCAAACGTTTTATACGCCGGAGAAACGACATGTTTTTATGCCGATCTGCGCGGTGATATCCTTACCTTCGTTCGCTCACATACCCTATTGTCGTCCTCGTTTATATCAAAACTGATAACGTCGTGGTACAAGAGAAGTGAACATACTTTTACACACGAAGGCCAGGTGCTAAAATTTGCGACTCTCGCAGTCTTGTATATAAAAGGTGAATATTGACTAATATCCGTGCCAGCAGTTCGGCACGCACCCTGGAATTGATGATCTTGAGCTAAAGTTTACTTAGACTGCAAAAAAGAGCGACAGCGGGTTTATCGACCGGAGATAAACGCCCGATGGAAAGGAGAGTGGATATCTGAGCTCTGATCCATATCAACCCAGGTCATCGGAATGTGAACCTTCAAAATAGCGTCTCTGTAGCGCGCAATTTAACGATAAGGATTCCGGTCGGCAAGATTAGCTTATTACAGTAACTTGTCCCTGCTCATGAAAAAGCCTCGGTTCATTCCCGCGTACGTTACCATCGCTCAAAACTCAAAAATATGGCGTCCGGGGGAGGCGGAAGACCTGACTCGTGCGCTGGAATAAATGCTGACAGGTGGCATTCAAAATCAAGGAACACCGCTGACCAATCTCCCATGCACGTTGAATTGAATTGCCTCAAATGTCTCTTCCCCTGTAAACTTTCATGACAGTTTCGTCTAAACTAAAAAGCTCAGACCCATGGGATCGGAACCGGCGCATTACAAGTCCCCGATCGCAAAGGACCGGACTGCAAGACGACGGAAATACTTGCGGGAAGAATAAACTTTATGGCTGATACGCGACCATGATTCATGAACCTGGTTTATCATCATACGAGTTTATCTCTCACACGCAAATAGTGTCCAAATGGTTTGGAGAGAAGAGGTAATGCCCCTGATCTAACAAATAAACAAATCCTTGTCCCCGCAAACGGACTCGCCGTAAGTGACGGAACAGCGGCGATTCGTCCGCTCATCGCTTAAACCCCTGCGTACCATCACCGCTTTAGTCTGTTATCGGTTTAGACTGGTATGTGGCGAAGCGGCACGTGCATTTCTGCGACCTGGGGAAAACAAATCTCACTCTTTCAGCTCAGCTCCCAACTTCGTCTCTCAGCTCAACCTCAACCTCATGTCTGCCCCAAAATGGCTTACCAGAGGGAAATCCAGATGCAGGCCCTCCCTCCATCGCCAAAAACATCACCGGTAATAACGACAGATGATGCGACGTCTTCGGGCCCGTTACACCGTCTTTTAACAAGCTTCACACGCGCACCCCGGTCTGAAGATGAGTACTCTCTCAACAGCTACTCGACCAACGGTCGGCTTTTCAACATGAGCAAAGCAAATTATAACGCGGCCAACACGGCGCTTGCTCGAGAATTGAAAAATCGACATTTACAGATGATTGCATTCGGAGGAAGTATTGGCACCGGTCTTTTTGTCGCGAGTGGTGTGGCGCTTTTTCGGGGAGGACCGGTTTCGCTGCTGATTGCGTTTATCACGATGGGTACGATGCAGTTTTTCACGATGCAGGCTTTGGGGGAGTTGAGTGTTGCGTTTCCGGTTGGAGGATCGTTTTCGAATTATTCGACGAGGTTTTTGGATCCTTCTTGGGGATTTGCGATGGGATGGAAGTGAGTCTGCCTATCTCGTTGCAATGAGAAATACTGACGGTGGACAGTTATACATTGCAGTATCTTATTGTTTTACCGCTTGAGATTATTGCTGGTGCGTTTACGACGAATTACTGGAATCCGGAAGCGAGCAAGTCGATTTTCATCGTCCTTTTCTTTTTCCTCATTTTGGGTATCAATTTACTTGGAGTAAAGGGTTATGGTGAAGCCGAGTTTATTTTCTCGGCTGTCAAGATCGTTGCTGTTATGGGCTTCATGTACGTCGTCCATATTTCACTCAGTCCACATTTCTAACGGTTCTTAGTCTGCTCGGTATAATCATTAACATAGCGGGTAAGTCAAGCTGAGACTGAGGACAAGGATGAGACACTGACTTTCTCAGGTGAACCCGAAGGTGGTTATATCGGTTTCACTCATTGGCACAACCCAGGCGCCTTCAACAACGGCTTCAAAGGCTTCGCAAGCGTCCTCGTAACCGCAACATTCTCCTTCGCCGGCACAGAAATGGTCGGCCTAGCAGCCGCCGAAACAAGCAACCCGAAGAAGTCCCTTCCCGCCGCCGTAAAGCAGGTCTTTTGGCGTATAGCCTTCTTCTACATCCTTTCCATTCTCCTCATCGGATTACTCGTCCCGTACAACGAGCCGCGACTCCTCGGCGCAAAATATGGATCAGATGCAGCTGCTAGTCCGTTTGTTATCGCTATTGAGATGAGCGGTTCGGATGTGCTGCCGGATATTATGAATGCGGTTATTCTTATCAGTTTGATTTCGGTGGGGAATACGGCTGTGTATGCTTCTTCACGGACGATCGCTGCGTTGGCGGAACAGAGCCTTGCGCCGAAGATGTTTGCGTATATTGATCGAACTGGACGACCGCTTATTGCCATTATATGCTGTGGATCTGTCGGACTTTTGGCTTTCGTTGCGAACTCGAGTATTCATAACGAGATTTTCAACTGGCTCCTCGCCATTAGCGGTCTCAGCACGTTATTCACCTGGGCGTCCATTTGCGTCTGTCACATCCGGTTTCGAAAAGCGTGGCATTTATCAGGCTACAAACTTTCCCAACTAGCTTTCAAATCGCAAGTTGGTGTTTGGGGCTCATGGGTAGCGTTGATCGCTTACTGTACAGTTCTTCTCTTACAATTCTGGGTGGCTATTTCGCCCATCCAGCCGACAGACGCGGAACCGCTCACGACACCCCAACGGGTTAAGAATTTCTTTCTACAGGTTTTGACGGTGCCTGTTATTATTATTTTCTATGTTACGCATAAGTGGTGGGTGGGTACAAAAGTAGTTCGGGATAAAGATATAGACATTCATACCGGCAGACGGTATCTGCAAGTTTGGAATGAGGAGGAACAGGCTGCTAGAAGAGCTTGGCCACTTTGGAAACGGTGGTATCATCATATGTGTTAGCGTTGATTTAGATATAGATTAGAATGATATAATGATGTTCCTTCAATCTGACCAACTTCCAAACCTATCTCATCAAGTATACCAAGTAGGCTCAGGATACTCCCCCAACAAAAGATATCTTCCCAACTCCCTATTCTTATACGCCACAGGATCGTGCAGCGTATGCGTTCTCAAATCCCTCCAGAATCTATCCAAACCAACCTTTGCGGCCGTAGATCTCGACCCAGTGACTTCAAACACGCTGGAAGTGATTTTGAGCCCAGTGTCTGTAGTGACGACCTTGAGACTGGCGACCCACTCAGCGAACTCACCGCGTTGCTCGGCTGTAACGGCAGCGCGATCGTCTGAGTATCTTGCGTAAAGAAAGTCTGCTTCGGCGTTGACTTTATCGGCTAGAGCTTCGGCGGCGCGCAGGTGGGCGAAGAAGTTGCCGTAGGTGGAGAGGACGTAAAATTCGTCTGTCGCTTTCTCCTTGTTCTGATAATTTTGTCAGAGACTGTCAGTCTGGGAGATAATGGCACTTACATCGCCGCCGAAGGGCCAGGCGCGAGTGTTCTTGACGGTGTACTCTTTGGCAAACTCGAGAGCACCGGCCGCAATACCAAGGTAGAGGTTGGAAAAGTTGAGTTGAATTCTGTATCCCATATTAGTAAATACATAGAAAAAGGGTACACACTGAAATACTTGCGTCGGCAATAACAGACTCGTGAAAGGAATAGCCAGAATATTAGGATCAGGTTTCTTCGTCTCAACATCCCATCCCAAGGCATCACCCCACGGCGCCTCAACATTCTCGATATTAACACTGCCCGACTCTGTAAGTCTCAGCCCAACATTATCCCAGTTATGCTTGAACTGGATGCCAGGCTGCTGCGTCGGGACAATAGCAAATATATGCTCTTCTTTCTCACCATAAACACCCTCAAGAACAGTCAAGTCCGAAATCACACCGCCGGTACTAAAGTTCTTGAAGCCATTGAAGATGAGCTTGTCTCCGTTGGACGTGATCTTGAGATCGCTGTCACGGGGGTTCACGGCACCGCCGACAAAGTAGTTGTTGGAGATAATGAGCTTGTGCGAACGATCTGCTTGCTCGGGGGTTCCGACCACGTTGGCAGTTGTGGACCAGACGAGGTGGTAGCCGAGAAGCATGCCAACAGATCTGAACATGATTTAGCACCCGTACCGAGATCTAATATCATAGAAGAAAAATAAACTCACCCATCCTTCTTGGCGACCTCACGGATTGCTCTAAATCCAACGCTCCATGGCTGCTCACCACCTCCATATTTAGCTGGACCAAGGATCTTGAGGAGACCGGAGTGCTTGAGAAGAGCAACTTCAGCCTTGGGAGACTTGTTTGCGCGTTCTCGGGCTGCAGCGTCTTTTGCTAGGACATCGGCGACGTCCTTTGCACGCTTGATCCAGCCTTGGGCATCCGTGGGGAGAGTGGACCACTGGGCCTCGTACTCTTTGTATACAGCTGGGTCGGAAGCCTCGAAAGCGGTGGCCATGATGAGAAGTGATTGGGTATGATGATAATATGACTCTATGGAGGACAACGACCTATTGATGACGAGCTGAGAATCATGGTGTCTATATAGGCAGATGGTACCTCATATTGCGTGTACAACACCCAGTATGTCGTTATCACAGCTGCCGGGACGGGCGGGCAAACTGCCTGCAGCTTCAGCTAACCTCGGTAGTTGAGTGAAATATTCAGGGTAATTATTCTCCAGTCATTGTACCGATGTCAAAGCGGTTATCTAGCGACTGTACCCATGAGTTGATCCTTTGGTGCGTGATTGGCGTTATCAAAGTTCGACCGGGGTGTTGACGTATTTGAGTCTAAAATGGTTCCGACTGTAGATCTCAGGGTACACGCGAATCTCCGCAAGCACGCGATTTGAGTACCTGGATTGCGCAACACTTTTTATATGTCGCATGTCACTTATATGAGTATTACGTTCACTTAATGTCTCACTCACTAATATTACCTCATTCTTTACACCTCATTCACCCGACATTGAGAGCTAAGTTGCAACCAAAATGTCTCAATCACAAGAAGCCCCGAAGGCCAAGAAGCAGCTCATCATCAATGCCTTTGTTGAATCTTGTAGTGGTCATCAATCGCCTGGTCTTTGGAGACATCCAGATGATAAATCGTGGGATTTCAACAACATCAGTCACTGGGTGAAATTGGCTCAACTTCTTGAGAAGGGAAAGTTTCACGGCATTTTCATCGCCGATGTTCTTGTGAGCTGCTCCCATCGCCTCACGTCGTCAACATGACGCTCACATTCGCAGGGATCTTATGATGTCTACAAAGGCCCCCGAAACCCAGATCCTGCCATCATTTCAGGCGCGCAGTGGCCTGTCAATGAGCCCTTGGCTACTGTACCAGCCATGGCTGCAGCTACCAAGAACATCGGGTTTGGTGTAACCGTAGCTACTACTTATGAGCAGCCCTATCATCTTGCCCGGAGACTCAGCACTGTTGACCATCTAAGTGGTGGAAGACTGGGCTGGAACATCGTTACTGGTTATCTTGACTCTGCTGCTCGGAATCTGGGTCATACTGAGCAACCAAGCCACGACGAGAGATATGCCATTGCCGAAGAATACGTCGATGTCACTTACAAGCTTTGGTACGTTACTCACCGTCTTTATTTGATCTCTTATTCACAGATCTAGGCAATCATCCTGGCGCGACGACGCAGTGAAACTCGACCGTGAAAAGGGCATCTACACAGACCCCTCCCTAGTCCGTCTAATCAACCATTCCGGAAAATACTACACTGTCCCCGGCCCTCACATCTGCCAACCCTCTCCCCAGCGCACACCCTTGATCCTTCAGGCCGGTACGTCTAAGGCCGGAAAGAACTTTGCCGCCAAGCACGCCGAGGCCATCTTCGTCGCCGGCCACAGCCCTGTCACGGTAGCGAAGAATATAGCTGAGATTAGAGCCCTAGCAAAAGAGCAGTTCGGCCGTGATCCCAAAGCGATAAAGTTCCTAGCCCTGTTCTGCCCGATCATTGGAAAGACGCAGGAGGAGGCTGACGCGAAGTACAAAGAACTTGTGAGCTACGGCTCTGAAGATGGTGCGCTGGCGCTGTTTGGGGGCTGGACGGGGATTGACCTTGCGCAGTATGGTGACGATGAGGAGTTGCGGTATGTTGAATCGAACGCGATTCGCTCCGCCGTGGAGTCTTGGTCAAAGTCGATCCCGGGAGTGCCGAAATGGACCAAGCACACTGTCGCAAATCATATCAAGGTCGGGGGTCTAGGAGCCACGGTTGCAGGAACTCCAGAGCACATTGCAGACGAGATGGAGCGATGGGTCAACGAGGCGGACGTCGATGGGTTCAATCTGGCATATGCTCTCATGCCAGTGAGCTTTGAAGAGGTTATCTCTGATCTGCTGCCGGTCTTGAGGAAGAGGGGATTGTTTTGGGAGGATTATGCTGTAGATGGAGGCACGTATAGAGAGAATGTCTATGGGAAGAAGGGCGTGGCTCGACCGCCTGCTGATCACCCAGCGGCCAAGTATCATTGGACCAAGGACGATTGAGCCAATTAGATTCAGGGGTTTCGATTAAAGGTCGTTAGTGAAGAGAACCTTTTGAAACATATAGTCAAATGTTTACGAACTATCTTTACTTTCTCTTGCCATCATTATCATCCCTGCTTCATTGCTCTCTGTCTTTCCTGAGGTGCTTCAGGTTCAGGCCCTGGGATACATATACAGATATTCCCTTCTGGGACTGTTTTCGCTGGAACACCATGTCCGCACCGCCACAGTCTACATGCGAAAATAAAAGGGCATAACAGTGCAGAAATAACTGAAAATGCTTTCAATTTCGTAGCAAGGATAGAGAAGTTACGTTGTATGAAAAATATTTAGTGCTAGGAGTTTAAGAGTAAGGGCCGTAGTTGCGTAGAGCTGTGTGCGTTGTAGAAAGGGCCATTGGGGTCTCTAATAGATTAACTTGCGGAGCATTAAAAGCAGAGTCTATTTATTCTATCTTTATTAAAAATCAAATGGTGCGAGTAGCTGGCAGAATTGAAAACGCAATCAGTCAGGTCTGTCCAAGTGTTCCCTACGGGGCGCTATCCAGTCTTGTTGGCGCCCCATCTCATCTTGTTCATCCTGTCTCTCTCATTTAACACTTCTCTTAGCCTTCTTCTTTGAAGGTGCCTTTGTCTTGGTGACGCGCCCGGTGGCACTGGCACCCTTCTTTGTTGACTTCTGGATAGCCCGCCAGTTGAACTTGGCGGGGTCAAAGGGCGGTCGGGACCACATGACATGGATTTGGTCATCGTCGTGGACGAGCATGGTAAGAGGAGGCCCGTACGTCCGAGGTCTAGGCCGTAGGCGCTCGTAAAGATCGTCTTTTGGCCATGCCGTAAGGTTGTGTTTCTTCAGACGCGGCACTGCCAGTTCTGCTTTCCTGTCAAGCTCATCTAGCATGTATTGGAAGCATTGAAGATCCCATGCCGCCATGCTCTCAAAGGTCCAGGAGGGTCGGACGCCGCTCTCTGGCCCAAAGATATGCGGGATAGTCCAGGCGAAGCTGAAGTCTACAAGCTGCCCGTCAAGGTACTGCAGCCCTTTAATATCCCGATTTACGATGCCTGACCTGTGCAGCTCTTTGAGATTACGCAGCAGTCGAGGCATGTGTCCGATGTATCTCTTGATCAGTTCTGGATCATGAGATTCCCAAGCGTCTGCACCGTCAATAGAGTCCACCCACTCTTTCACAATGCCCATCATGGGTTTGCTGAGGTCGTCGTGCTCCATGAAATGGCGGATCACATCTTCATCGGAGGGCTCTTTGTTTCCTTTTAGGGCCAGATGCTCTCTCGCGCCGTTTCCAAATGGTAGGAAATGTCGCTGGACCTTCTCGTCGCTAAGATCGAATTGCAGGTATCCATAAGCCTTGACGGCGAGGTGTTCGCGGCCCAGCTCCTTCAGACGCCCAAAGACACGGCATTCATTGTAGAACGAGGTCGCATGGAGGCGTAGGCTATCGATAGTCGCCTGAGTGATGTCGCTGCTTGGTTTGACGATACCCGCCTCATCATATTCATATCTGATATCGTTATCGATAGGTTCCAACATGAAGTCTGGGTCTTGTGTCGCGTGATAGACGAACTAATTGATGATTAGATGATGAAGGAACGGAAGAGAGAAGATTGAATGGCACACTTACCGTCTTAATAGCATAGACTTTGCCATTGATTTCAGCTTTCCAAACTTTGGAATGAGCTCCAGCGCCGAGCATTTTGACAATTTTAAAGTCGCAGGTGGTGATATCGTCAATGAAACACTCGAGCTTGGGACCTTCACAGTCCGGGAGCGGTTTGAGCTGAGGCATGACCGAAGGTTTTGGTTCGCAGTGGTATGTAAGGTGTTGTTTCAGTGAAGTGAGGGTTAAGGTCGCAGGGGTTCGGATGGGTTGATGTATTGATGAATGTGGAATAAAGCAAGACATGAGCCGTGTTTATATGTTGAAACACCTTTGAATGTCAGAGGATTCAAAGACGGAGAGTCTGCGAACCGTGCCTCAATTGTTAAAGGAGAGTGTGGCAACCGTGCAGTAATTGTCAAAGGGAGAGCCTGAGAACAGCACCGCCGCTGTCAAAGGGTAGACTTTACCAACAGAACAACACCGTAAGTGATGAAAGAGGAGAGTGCGGGAGCGGTGGAGGAACAGCCAGAGGGGGAGATCCGACACGCGCGATGACTGTCGAAAAGGGGCTGGCATGGCGATCAAGCGGCCAGAACGCCAATTTTTTGGAACAAGGAAAACATGACAGGATCCAGCCATTCATTCACTATTTTGCGCCAAAAGAAAGATGAGGAGGTGAAAAATGGGGGAGTGGCCAATGGCTTGGGCGGGCGGCGATTGACCTGTTATCAGCCCTTTGTTCGTTCATGGTCTGCCCTTTGTTCAACCACCGCGTTTCATGTTTTTTATTAGCATCAAAGGGTGAGGATCTGTAGAAAGGAACGCTCAATTCAAACGGAGAGGCCGAAAGACAATGTTTCTTTATGTTTTAGTGCCTTACTCCGCATATCTTTCCGTTTATCCCTTCCAGGGGCATTCTTGATATTGCGTTTGTTTATGACAGCGTCATTTCCCTTGCGCAACCGCACTTTGTCTATCTATTGCCCACCGATTACGTTATCAGCATTTGGTGATCGGTAACCCTGCCAGAACGGGTTGTTGTGCTACCACACAGCACTTGGAGTTTAGATAGTCTATAGCCACTCACCAATCAGGATCTTTAAAGGTTGTAAATTGCCGTAATTAAGCCAAGATTGCTGGGATTGTTAGCCAGTAGGCATTCAATCTTGCTGGACCTAGGCTTTAGTTTAGCACAGAACTGACCTTGCAGCCGATCATCTGTCATGTTGCAGAGCGGGGAATCGGTAGGGTTATTTCTTCCAATGCCGTACTTCGATACATCTCACTAGTGCGCCGTTTCATAATTAGATTGACGTTTTCTTGCTTCCGGCAGTAGGAGTCAAGAAATGATAACGCAGGTAGATTATGTTGACTAGCATTCGGCTCATCCTGAACCCCCCCAGCTGTCAGTTTAGCTGCAACATGTACCATACATCAACGCAAGGGTAGATGTACTGGCAGTCATCATGAACTATCAGATATACCTTGTTTCAAGATGAACTGCCACTGTAACCCATGTACCTTTGCTCTTATTGGTTCTGTTGGTGAGATCCCTGCTCAACACAACCCATGTGCCTCACCATCGGATAGCGAACAAGGATTAGTCTCGCAACTGGCTGTCCCTCATCTTGCTCAACGTCGAGCCTCCCAGCCAGACAGTGTCGCCCAATTTCCAGGGCGGATCTGGCGCTATTCAGGCTGCGCAAGAGCCATGCGCTGCCTTTGATAATATCGAGTGGCTCTGTAACTAGCTTGCGCCGCAACAAGGGAACTGGGGTTGGTTTTTTGAACCACCGTCGCCGCTTCAGGCTGTACCAGTCCTCCTGCTCATGATAGATCAGATCCTTTGATTTTAAGGGTTTCTTTGATTTTGAAACAGAATCAAGCACCGGAAGCCACTGCAATTGTGTTGATCTAAACTGTACGACTTGATAACTGACCTTCAAAAATCTTAAATAGGAAGCGATCGCAGAAATGGGAATAGACATATCCCAAACTCTATCACACTCAGTTCTCCTTTCGACTCTCATCAAACAATTATGACCTCGTCACCGAACTTCTTCATTCCCCATACGTGGGCAACGACGTCCATACAGGATTCGTTGGCGTCTGAAAACCCAACTCTACGAGTTGAATCTAAACCTACCCAGCTCGTCAATACTAATGTCGCCGACATCGCCAACCCGAGGATCGCGCACTGGGACGACTTCGACCTCGATTCACTCCGTCAAGCCTATGGCGATCTCCTCGAGGAACACCCCGTTCCGAAAGTCGCCAGCTCGCACTCTCCACTCCAAGTCAATGGCCTGACCGATTTGAAGAAAGTTTTTGTCGATCATGTGTTTCCTCGACTGATGCAGCCGATCAAGACAGGCGCAACGGCC
Source organism: Fusarium caatingaense (assembly GCA_013624355.1). Lineage (NCBI taxonomy): Eukaryota > Fungi > Ascomycota > Sordariomycetes > Hypocreales > Nectriaceae > Fusarium > Fusarium caatingaense. The sequence continues at coordinate 90,336 of JABKKP010000004.1, read as the reverse complement.
CTCGGAGACCGGCTCGGAAAAAGACTGCCAGACCTTTCGATGTGCAAGGATACACCTTTGGAGTGGCCTTATCGTTCTGGTCTCTCTTTCATGTCGGACAAGGGAGTGCATTACCTGGTCAGTTGCGTCTTATTGGAGACCCAGTGGACTTCTGCCATGGTCGAGAGCGCGGAGAAAAGCGGAGACGTCGCATGCCTGCCTCTCCGACGTGTCGCAGGCTATTGCTTGTCTACTGACACCCGGTACGGGTTCGTGTTGACCCCCGGGGAGATCGTAGTGGTTCGTGTGAGCGGCACAGCCCATGACAAGACCCAGCCGTGCCTGATAGAGTGGAAAGCGGTTCCTTGGGGTGCATCAGGGCCGGATACCCTCACGGTCAGCCTTTCGTTGTGGTTCATCGCCATGATGAGCCTGAATCCGACCCAACGCGTACTCTGCCCTCCAGGTACTGCACCTCCTGTCAATCTCTGGTGGAAGTACAGAGATCCGGCTGGAACGGACATCTATCAGCACCACTTGTCCTTGCGACAGGTTCCAGCCTCTTCCGCTGGTGTCACCGTCCATGATACCTCTTCAGTATGAGGCAGTCCGACTGCAATGTTTCCTCCAGCAATTCCCACCATCGCCGACGTCGTGATCACGGCACACTGAGCGGCCCGTGTGTCTCATCTTCACGCCTCGCCGCGCTGTGGCTGTGATAGAATAGGAAAGGACAGGATGTCTTGTTGTTGATGCTTGTTGGTCTTTAGGGTTTCTCTTTTTCGTCTTTTCTTTTGTCTTTCCTTTTGTCTTTCCTTTTGTGGTGGGGTAGCCGTCGTCGTGTGTTACAGTCTTTACTTTGGCTCTTTGTTGTTTGTCCCTTGTCTTTGTCGCGCGCTTTAGAATAGATACCCCAATAGAAAAATCTCCTTTTCTCTCACCATTCAATCGATCACCGCGACTGTTCGCATCGAATTTCTGAGCCCAATGCAAATTATCGTCTGTCACATCTCACCTCATTTGAGCAGTTTGAGCATCTTTGGTGGCGTTGAGTACGATAGAATCTGTCTCGGCCGACATGGCTGTAGCTATTCAAATATTGCACCAGATCTGGATTGGTAGTTCACGGTGATGAGTGACGAAGAGTACAGCGGACAATGAGTAATGTTGAGAGTTTTGTTGCAGATGCGCAGTGAGATGAAGTAAGGTTGGATGGCTGATAAATTCCCTGGCTGCAGGGTTCCACAGGTTGTCGATCATCAGCTCTAGGTTTAGTTAGAACCGTTGAAACGCCATGGCATGAGTTTTGTCAGAAAAACGCCATCAATGAATCGAATGAATACCTTAGACTATGCTCCATTCTGTGCGTATCCGAACCGAGAAGCAAAGTCCGAGACAAAATAATACTCCACGGGCTTTTAAAAGCATGGAATAGCCCCAAGAGGATCTACTTTTGTTGTGTCCATGGCGTTCCGTAACTCCACGTCTGAGGCCGGCCCGGATTTGAAGTCCACGACTCTCGTACTTCTCTTAATTATGAATTTTAGATAACTGGACACGGGTGTTACAAATCTGGTAAACCATAAAGCCTCTAGCTAGCCTTTTAATCCAGCAAGACAGGCTGTTAGGCAGAATATGGAGTGTCTGGCGCTTGTCTGCCCACAAGAATGTTATTTGTATGGGAGAGTTGCGCTAATTTGCGACCAGCGAAATCCCCAGCAAAGGATCGGGATCTTCAAATGATGTCATTTACTTTTGTCCTGAAACCAAAACCAGGTAGAGGGATTTGAACTCAGGCTGCGCCGTTGCACAGCCATTATCTGAACCCGAACAGTTGGGCAAAAGACATAAGAATTGACGCGTACGAGGTCTCGAATGAAATCCTTCAGAGGGTAAGCCTATTGCAATGCTCCTAATTGCCAAGAAACGTCGAATTAATTTCTGACATGCGCCGTCTTGATGCAGTCAAATATAGTTCAAGCCGCCTTCCGATATCCGACGGCAAGACAAATACTCTCGAGTCAAAGACATGCTTCATGGCAGACCCCTTTTATAAGAAGTCGTTATTACCTCCGAAGATCATTTGGAACAATCTAAAAGTGACAATTTCTCACAATATCATTTGCCTGAAACGTCAAAGCCAAGCAGCCAAGTCGGTCGTCGGCCCGTTCACAAGTGGAGTTGTAATCCTTTGACACAAAAACACACCAATCACAACACTCATATCAAAGACCCCTATTCTAGAAAATCACCTGCGCCCCCATCCTAAAGTGGAATCTTCAAGGCTAGTTACAAGCGAGATTTGCCTGTTCCTGCAGTCCTTAAGGTCGCGTTATTCCCTTTTCTCCTGGTTCGAGTAAAGTAACGTAACTTTAACATTTCTCAGCCTTATACGTCAAAATGTTGGGATTCAAGAGTTTTGTTTTCGCTGGGCTTTTGACGCTTGGTCTTGCGGAGGATAAGTTTGAGTATGATCCTTTGAGTAATTTTCGGCCGAGGAATATTACGGGTCTGGGCGACTTTTACGGCTGGGTTGGATCGTAAGTGACATTTTCGATGAGCTTGAGCGTTGGCTGACTGACTTGTTAGGTACTACAATGCTACTGCAGAGCTTGAAGTCAAGGTGGAATATGAGTACATGACACCAAAGAACAAGCTGTGCTCAAAGCTCAAGAATAAGACTACTACCCTCAAATACGATGCTGTTCTCAGTGTTCTTGAGCGCGGTCCCTGGAACGCTGGAAACAACTCCATGATCTTTTGGTTGACGCTTATGCCTCAAAACCCTACGTATAACGTATCCGACTTACCTACCGATTTTATGTGGAACACCAAGCGTAAAAACATTTCGATACCCATTTACTCAAACGAGTTAGTCCCACCAGTTCCTTATGAGACTTCATTCACTAACCGTTGCGCAGCCCTACACCGAATGGCTACTGGCGTCCGCAGAAAGACTCCAGCTGGGATCTATTCAACTTCACAACCACACAAACCTCAAGCGGTGCATACAACATGACCCAAACACTAGGCCGCAACGAAAGCAACCCATTCTCATCGTGGCAAAATGTCACGATGCCGGTGTGCAACAGCTCCATAGTCGTCAACGAGCACAAGTTCTCCACGCCAAACATGGCCTCTTTCTATGACGAGGATTGGGACGGTTATCAAGACCCCGAGGTCAGCATGCAGTTCGACGATAAGACTGCCAATCTGACTCTGGATGGTGTTTTCCATGCTTCGCCTTATGCGCGATTGAATACGACAGAGCTTCGACCTGCTCCTGTCATGGGCCGTAGCACCTACGTTGGCTACTTTTCTCTACGCTTCGATGGTATTTTGGATGCTTATCACTCTGATTTGTTGAGTTTGAAGGAGAGTGTGCCTACGTGGCAGCGTACTGTGGGATTTGGGAATAATACGGCGAATATTGGTAATGATCAGGAACCTGTGGAGGAGAGTGCGAGTAGTGTGGTTTCTGGGTCTGTTTTGACGGTTATGGCTGTCGCTGTGTCGCTTTTGGCACTTTTCTAAACAGTATATATTTTTTTTGCGCATTTATACCATTTTCAATGTAAATACTTATGATTTCATGCCAAGTCCATAAAGCCTGTGGCTGTAGAACATGGCTGTTCTAGATCTTTGATTCCAATAACAAGGCTTCTTCAACTCGTCTTGTCGCGCGCAACTTCCCATGCGCTTCATATCGGAGTATGACTATCCTGAAAACTCCAATTGGAGATACTCTAGTAGCGACAACTGGTGAGGGTTCGACTGCGACGACTATTACTGAGACGACGGATTCTTCGGTTGGTCAATTGGGATTGGATATCAAGTTACTCGCGATGTGCCTCGCACGACTCTTTTTATCTATGTAAAACACGTGTAATTATTGATTGACATTTTAACGATCTGAATAAAGTAATTGAAAATTCGATAAGCTGTAGCATCTCGTATTGTTAAACCAGCGATAAGTTGTGACTGGATGATGCGCAAAAAGCTGCTACCCAAATAGGCTTATCGCGCCGCTATTCTTTATTTACAAATGTCTCACTATGAGTACAGAATCCTCTGGTCAATTAAAGTGGTTTCGTGAAGGTTCCAGAATGTCAGCACTTGGGCTAGGACTAGGCACCAGACAGCGCTGCAGGATTGACAAAGGTTGTATAAATGATGAACAATTTCGGTATTTGGAATTGAAGAATAACCCATTTCACTTTTCAACACTCCTTTAAGACATTCCAATCACCTTTTACCAAGTTTCCGCGCCTGTATTCATCATGACTCCTCTCCCTTTCAGCGTCGCTCCCTACCCTGTGCCCGCGTCAGCAAATCTGACAGCCTCCACTATTTCTTTTCCTGACAGTGAGATTGATCGCCTCAAAAGCCTTCTCAAGCTATCGCCTATTCCTGAACCAAATGTATGGAATACCCGCGATGATGGGAAATTCGGGCTTCCGCGCGACCAACTCTTAGACTTGGTAAATTACTGGGAGAAAGAGTACGATTGGAGAAAGTGGGAGTCTACTCTTAACTCAATTCCTCAATACAACATCACTGTCGCCGACGACGAGTCGAAGGAATATCAGATTAACTTCTTCGGTCTGTTCTCCAAGAACCCCTCCGCTATCCCCATCTTGTTCCTGCACGGTTGGCCAGGCTCTGTTGTTGAATATGTCCCCATCCTTCAGAAACTCCAAGCTGAATACACATCCGAAACTTTACCCTATCACATCATCGTCCCTCATCATATCGGCTACCCGTTTTCCTCTCCACCACCCGTCGACAAAGAATTCACACACTCAGATAATGCGCGTGTCATATCCAAAATGATGCATGCTCTTGGTTTTGACAAAACAGGCTATGTCGCTCAAGGCGGTGATTTTGGTGGCTGGACTGCACCCGCCATTGCAAATATTGATCCTGCTTGCAAATTGGTGCACATGAATATGTTGAACATTATGCCTCCAGCTGGAGAATATGTCGAAGCTGGCATCAAGGAAGGAAAGTACTCTCGAGATGAAGTCGCTGCTTTTGCAAGACTGGCAGAGTTTGGTAAAACCGGCACTGCATTCATCCAACTCGACGGTACAAGGCCCGCCGCAGCAGGCTATCTCCTCGGAACAAACCCCGTCGCTCTGCTGGCCTGGATTGGTGAAAAGATGATCCAATGGTCCGAAAGGGCTCCGGATCGCGATATGATTCTTACCAACGTGGCACTATACTGGTTTACGCGCAGTTTCCCAACTTCTATCTACGTCCACCGCATGGTGTTTGAGAACGTGGAGCTTCTCATGGCCGATTGGAAGGCTATTCAGAAGCCTTTAGGGTATTCATGTTTTAAGAATGATCTGAGTACGCCGCCGGAGAGGTGGATTCAGCAGACGGAGCAGGTGAAGTGGTATCGTATGCATGAACGGGGTGGACATTTTCCTGCACTCGAGGAGCCGGAGGCTTTGTGGAGGGATGTGGAGGATTTTATTGGGGACTTTTGGGGTAAGTCTGATTAATCTACGACTTACAGGCATACACGACATGACGATCGAGGATACTGGACTGGGAACTGGGAAAGGGTTTATGGTACCAAATTGATAACGATAAGTACTTGATAAAATACCGGGTAGATTACGTCAATGACGACATATTTACGCCTCGATGCACTAATGTTGGTGATACAAGCAAATCCGTTGGTGGAGAGAAACAAGCGTTATGAATAGAGCCAATCACCACATCAGAACTGAGACGTTATCCCACAATAAACGGTTGATGCCAGTAAAGCCTCTCCGCAGCCTAATTTATATCCTTATTACCCCAACTTCTTAACATTAACTCAACTCTTACGGCATCCTGCTTTGCGATACTCTGTTATTTTGAAGTTCTCTTCACCGTTCATGCAAGATGGGTTCAAAGCAAAACCCAGCAGACTCTTTACACTCATCTCTCAACGAAGCAGGCATTCACAACCTCATAAGCTCATCTCCAGCATGGTCCGAAAACACAACCCAATATCAAAAACGCCTCAAACCAGATCCTGCCTGCATTGCGTTCCCTGAAGACAAAGACCAACTCTCGAAATGTCTCAAATGCGCTCGTGAAAACTACGTCAAGGTGTCAGCCCTAGGACTAGGCCACTCCTTCCAAGGACTCGGTTTCGGCACCCTAGGAAATCTGGTTATTAACATGGAAGCTTTCAACTCTATGCACTACGATGAAGATACGGAGTTACTTACGTATGGTGGCGGAACGCGTGTGGGACCGGTGGCGAAATATCTCTGGGATACAGCCGGGCGACACTTTCCCCATGTAAGAGGTTCGAATGTTGGAGTTACGGGGTCGAGTATTGGATGTGGGTTTGGAACTACGTCTAGGTTTTTGGGGACGCCTATGGATAATATTGTTGCTGTTGAGTTTATGCTGCATGATGGTAGTGTTGTTGTTGCGGAAGAGGGATCGGATTTGTTGTGGGCTGCGAAAGGAGCTGCGGCTTCCTTCGGGATTATTTTGAGTGTTACTACCAAGACGTACAAGCTTGTAAGTGAAGTTTTTGTTCCTCTGGTAAGGTTACTGACACGGGTGATTAGGAATTTGAGAAAGCTGTGACTTTCAACATCTCTCTTGGCGATGTTGACGTTGACAAAGCGGCGGAGGCCTTTATCGCAGTTCAGAACTACGGCACAAGTGACAAGTGCCCAGATGAACTAGCTATCCGATGGAGTCTTGTCAACTGGAACATCAGAGGGTACTTCTACGGAGATCCGTCATCGTTCGACAAGGTCATAAAGCCGCTTATGGAAAGTCTCCAAGAAGTCAGCTCAGAGACAACACTCGAGAAGAAAGAGTTTGACTTCTGGGACATGGAAGTCTACATCTCCGGCGAAGGAATGAACCGCTCCGACGGCGGCGATCTTAACCCCCTCTGCTTCTACCTCCAATCCATCGTCATAACCAACGACCACCCTTTGACCGTCGCCCAAGCTCGTCTCTTACTCAACGACACAACCGTTGCCTTCAACAGAACCGACATGACACCAATGGGCTACATCGATCTCTGGGGCGGCATAAACCGCTCCATCTCAGATAAAGACACCGCGCATCCACATGCAAATAATCTTTGGTTGATAAGATGGGATGCTAACTCCATCGTTAAGGAGATATTCCCACCTGATGGGGTTGAGTACTTGAAGAACCAGATGATGCCGTTTGAGAAGCAGTTGAAGGAAGATGGGGTGGCATTGAGGGGGTTTGTTAATTATGCCGATACGGAGTGGACGAGGGAGGAGATGGAGGAGAGGCTCTATGGAGAGAATTGGGAGAGGTTGGTGAGGATCAAGGGGGAGGTTGATCCGGAGGGGTTGTTTAGTAGTGACTCTCAGTCGGTTACCGTGGAAGATAAGTAGATACATGGATAGAATGGTTAGAAGGGCGTTACAGCTTCGAATTTCTTAGCTAGACTACAAGACATCTAAGAACCGAGTTCTCTTTACGATGCTTTCCTAAACTATCCACTCCAACTCGCGCTCATACAACTGGCGATCGGGAGGTAGTGCGCTAACCGCGGCAGTGGCAGGGAGCAATGCAAAATATAGCCAGAAACCGGCAGAGTCATGGAAAGTTCAAGAGAAGAGGCTTATCACCTCTTGCTACAGACACAATAAACCTGACTTGAATTTAGACCTGTGAGACGATGAAGCTGGTTTGTGGTTATGTTTGGCTTAAGCGGCCGATTTGATCTTCCGCGCCGAAGGCAACGCTATAATATCACGCAGTATCCGTAATCGGATGTGCTTACACCCAACCCAGAACTCACCACGTAGTCAATTATGTCTGCACTAGAGAAGTCTCCCTTCGACGAACCTGACGCCAAGCACTGGTGTGAAACAATCGACTTTGAACTAGTCGGTACAGACTGTGCACCTAAATGGCATCTCTCTTGGGAAAAGCAAACAGCGAAACTTACCTTTAAAACCTTGCAGAACCAAGCAAAGGGTTGCGAATTCTGTCAGCAACTGGCCGACTTGATACTCCATCGACTAGAAGTGAACACGGATATTCAGACTGACAATGATGATCTCATGGTACTTGAAGATGCGGAAAACGTGTCGTTCAGTGTTGCTATCAAAGACAACGTCGCGGTCCCGAATTGGTCCTTTGGCTTTGGAGGTGTCTCGATGAGAAAAGTAATCACTATATGGATCGCGGCACCGTCCAAGGTATTTGGAACCAAGCATTTTGATATAGTGCTTCAGAGAGCCGGTCCAGGAGGCCGTGTTCCGGTTTCTGTCGACTATGTCGATGAGCTGAAGGATGGTGATGTTGAATTCCTACCACCTGGCAGTTGGCGTGTCGGCCAACCACAAGATGAGGAAGACGGAACTATAACAAAAGACGAGACCTTACCAGAGGGGATATCCAAAAAGGTGGTAGGTGCCCTGAACCCAACATTCGGAAGGCCAAGGTCGCTTCTCATCGACTTTGACATACTGAGGAAGTGGATGAGTATCTGTGATGAGTATCACAGCATCTGCCAGTATGATCAAGAACTCATCAGCATTCCCCAGTTTCGATTGATTGACATTAAGAGAAAATGCGTCGTGCAGGCTGACGGAAGCGAGAGACCTCCCTTTGCAACTTTGAGCTACGTCTGGGGGAGAGAACCATTCCTGAGATTGGTCAAAGCCAATATTGCAGAGCTGGAGGAAGAAGGTTGTCTTGAACGTTTGGAGTTGCCGCCTACTATCCAAGACGCGATTACCGTCTGCGAGGAGCTTCGAATTGACTATCTGTGGATTGACAGCCTGTGCATCATTCAAGACGATGAATCAGTCATGCTCGAGTTGGTCGACAAAATGGACTCTATCTACCGGGAGGGAATCCTTACTATCGTCGCCGCGTCTGGAGCTGATGCGTACAGCGGTATTCCTGGCGTTCGTCCCAATGCACGAGATCTGGAGCAACGGGCCCTGAATGTACGAGGAGTGCAGCTACTCGATTCCGTGGACGAGCATCAATTTCGTATCTACTGGGAGGGCAAAGATCCAGATTGGATCAGCAGAGCTCCCTGGTCCCGACGAGCCTGGACGTTTCAAGAAGCTCTTGTATCCAGAAGGTCACTCTTTTTCACATCGGAGCAAGTATACTGGAGCTGTCGCGAGGGACTTATGAGTGAGGATACCACTGAGCATCTTGATCTGCAAGCTTTTGCAAAGCCTCAAGAAGATCGCTATGACTCGGATTATAGTCCTGGAGAGTACGAGAGTATCGCCGTTACATTCTCAACCCGTTCACTTACCTACGAAGCCGATATAGGCAGAGCTTTCCAGGCAACGCAAAATTATCTTGAAAAGAAATGGCCTGACTTTAAAATCTCCTGGGGTCTACCGCACTATACTTTTGGACCTTGTCTTATGTGGCAGTGGGCATTTAAGGAAGATCGACGTCTGCGTGAGGGTACACATGCTGTGAGACAACATGATGGTACTATTGTCAAGGTGCCTTTTCCAAGCTGGTCGTGGTAGGCATGGACTGAAGGTTCACGACTGATGGTATTTTACGGGGATGAGCCAAGCCCTCATAGTCCATGGTTCTTTGTCTTTTACTCGGCATCTGAGCTCCTTGCCATTCCTTACGGAGAAGGCTATGAAGTGGTATCGTCATTGGCAGAGCTGTTATCTATTGGGACTGGCTTCAGGAGAGAAGCTGTGACGGAAGATGTTCTCCCTTCTGAACTGCATGAATCACCATCACTGAGACATATCGCTCTATCTTTCTACACTGAGGTAGCCACAGTAAAGTACAACCCTTCAGTCGTCATGGACTTCCCACCAAGCGATCATCAAATGAGGAGTCACGAATATCCGTTCTCCATCAAAGTCGGACAGAAGTTCTACCGGATTTTAGAAGAAGACCAGGACAAAGATGGATTGGAGGAGATTGATCTGGTCGCAGTATTCAGCGGCCAGATGACGAAGCCGCCCAAGTTCCGTGGAGAATATAGAGTGTATTGTTGGCCTGTTGTTAAGAAGGGTGGACTGAGGCAGCGTGCGTCGGATTCAAGTACTGTCATCTTTTTGCGTCTCTGGCGTGAGTTGCCTGGGATTAGATGGGAGCTGGTTACGCTGATATAGTGTATACCGATCGTATGTTCACGAATACGCGCTAGAAGAGTCGTCGCCACTTTTACAGCTCAGGTGGACTGAACTGGAGATAGCAGCAGGGTGTCTATGTTTACAAAACTTTGACGAAGGCAGGTCCTAGCTCTCTTCATTCAATCTCAAGAAAAGAGTCAATGCCTATCTTCGTATTACTCAGTGAAATCTATCTGTCTCAATAAGTCAACTTGATTTCCCTCCGATGCTTTCCTAAATAGTCCAACCCAATTCGATTTCATTGGTCCCGTCGTCTAGCTTAGCAACTCACTCTCGAGCTCTGGTTCGATCGCATCAGAGTCGGCACTTACTTGCCGTAGTGGGGTTACAGCAAGGCCCGAGTTCGGACGATCCCCCGGATATACCCCGCGATAATGCTGAAGCGGGCGAATGGCATGCATTCATCGCATGGCTCGGACACCGTCAATCGAGTAAGGCTAGGATGAGACCTTTTGTAAAATTCACGTGGATCATTTCGATGCCAAGACTGGAAGGTGCTTGCTGTACTTGTTTGTTGATGATGATGAGTAGATACGAGGTGATGAAGATCTCTGGGGTGATCCCTCGCTTTGGGTTTTATATATAAGGGCCTTTGGATCGGTAGGAACGTAATCCTGCAGAGCTCATCCAGCTAAGAATCCTCTGTCAAGCCTGGTACTCTCTACCTTACACGTTTCCTGTTCATAACGACACTGAGTATTGTCCGTTACAATGCAACTGCAGAGCATTCTGAGTCTTGGTCTTGTGACCACAGCCCGTCTTGCCCTGGCAGGACCGTGCGACATCTACAAATCTGGCAATACACCCTGCATCGCCGCCCACAGCACCACCCGAGCCCTCTTCGACGCATACAATGGCGGGCTCTACCAGGTCAAGCGTGCATCAGATGGCTCAACCAGCGACATCCGCCCTCTTTCAGCAGGAGGCGTAGCCAATGCTGCTGCACAAGACTCCTTCTGTAGCGGCACAACATGTCTCATCACCATCATCTACGATCAAGCCGGTCGTGATAATCATCTTACTCAAGCCCCTCCTGGCGGGTTCAAGGGACCTGAGGCGAATGGGTATGATAACTTGGCTGCTGCTGATGGAGCACCTGTTACGTTGAATGGAAAGAAGGCGTATGGTGTTTTTATATCGCCTGGTACTGGGTATCGCAACAACCATGTTAGTGGTTCGGCTACTGGCGATCAGCCTGAGGGTATGTATGCTGTTCTTGATGGAACGCACTACAATGGAGGATGCTGCTTCGACTATGGCAATGCCGAGACAAACAGCAAGGATACAGGAAATGGACACATGGAAGCTATCTACTTTGGCGATAACACTGTCTGGGGATCTGGAGCGGGTAAAGGGCCTTGGCTCATGGCAGATCTCGAGAATGGTTTGTTCTCTGGCAAGAATCCCAAGAACAACGCTGCGGATCCCACCATTACCCATAGGTTCCTCAGCGCTATTGTCAAGGGTAAGCCTGGGACTTGGGCCCTCCGTGGAGGAAACGCTGCTTCTGGTTCGTTGTCGACGTTCTACAACGGCGCATACCCAGATGGAGGATATAATCCTATGAAGAAAGAAGGCGCTATCATTCTGGGTATCGGTGGTGATAACAGTGTTGGTGCGCAGGGTACTTTCTACGAAGGTGTCATGACCTCGGGTTATCCTTCTGATGCGACAGAGAATGCTGTGCAAGCGAATATCGTGGCTGCGAAGTATGCTACCACATCTTTGACAAGTGGTAATGCTCTCTCAGTCGGATCATCCGTTTCTCTCAAAGTCACGACATCAGGCTACTCAGATCGCTATCTCGCCCACACAAACTCAGACGTCAACACCCAAATCCCCAGCACATCCGCTCTCAAGAAGCAAGCCAGTTGGACCGTCCGCACAGGTCTAGCCAACAGCGGCTGTGTATCCTTCGAATCCGTCGACACGCCAGGTAGTTTCATCAGACATTACAACTTCATCCTCGTGGTGAACAAGAACGATGGAAGTAAGGCTTTCAATGAGGATGCTACGTTTTGTCCGCAGAAGGGGATGAGTGGAAAGGGAAGTTCGATTCGGTCTTGGAATTATCCTACGAGGTATTTTAGACATTATGATAATGGGGGGTATGCTGCTACGAATGGGGGTGTTCATACTTTTGATGCTGAGAGGAACTTTGGGGATGATGTCAGTTTTGAGGTTGTTAAGAGTCTTGCTTAGATGGTTTGTCTTTCTGGAGGATACTCATGTAACCAGAGTTCTGAGAAGATGATAGTTTAGATTGTTACAAAGAACATCATTTTGCTACTCTTCTATGTCAATCTGATTTGATCTCATGTACTCGCATTCTACTCCGTCGGTGACATCGCAAACTCCATGGGCTTGGACATAGCCGACTTCATAAAAGGACTCCTCGCTCTAATCTCCTTCCCCCAAATAAAAACTCCTATCGGTGCAGCTGCCAACACCAACGAGATAAATCCCAGAAGAGAACTAGCCCAATGGAATCCCAAGTTGGTGTACATGCTACTCGAAGCAAGCGGCAAAAACGCAACACCCAAATTCTCCCCCAAGACAGTAGCGCCGATAGCACTCCCAGCATAATTGCTATAAGCATCGATCAGATAGTTCGCGATACTGACGACGACGGCCTCTGTTCCTAGTCCGACGAGCATTAATCCGAATGCTGGGCCAACCCATGTTATGTATGAGTAGCTTGTCCAGGCGTATACAAACATTCCTCCTGTAACGCCGATGAAACCGCCTATTACAGCGGCGTAGAGTCGGGCTTCGGGAATCGGTGTGCCGGGTGCTTCTTTATTCCGTGATGCAGAAGCGTAATACCAATTATTCGTGAGGACGCAAAGTCCGAAACCGAGGATTTCGCCGATGACGATGGATGCTTGGACGTAACCTGCTTCCACAGCGTTCCATCCGTAAAGTTCGCTGAAGACCTGTTCGACGGATTGGGTGAAGACGTAGATCACACCTAGACTGAAAGCTGTCCAGACTGTGGAGATAAAGACGACTGATTCTGTACAGAGCATGTACAGAGGCCGTTGTATACTCGTCCAGACGTCCTGGAGAATGGATGTAGATTCCAGTTCCTTCTGACTGTGAGCATTCTGTCCCTGTTTCCTCAGTTTCTTCGCTCTCGCAGTCAGGATCGCAGATCCTCTTGTCTCGGGCATAGCCAAGATGAAAATAGGAAAGAAAACACCGGTCCAGATAAGTTCGATATACCCGATCCACCGCCACGACAAGAACTGAAATATTGAAGCTCCAATAACAGGTCCCAGGCTACTAGAGTTGAGATAGATCATGATATACAACCCCGTGGGAATCGTCCTTGCGCGATCCGTAGCAAAAACGTTTCCAATAATCCCAGCCACGGCATTAGCAAGAATAGTACAGCACCCACCACTGAAGAACCGTGTAATGATAAGAGTCTCGTAATTCGACGCCACACCAATTGGAATCAAAAAGCAGAGAAACACAGTATACACGACCAGAAACACGATTCTCATACCGAAATCTTCCATGATGGGGAGCAGCACTAGCGAGAACAATGCACCGCCGAGACCCCACGAGGAGACGGGCCAGTATGAGTGTGGAAAGTTCTCATCGCTGATGTTAAAGTCCTCGCCGATTGCTTCGTGGGCTGTTGTGATGATTGTGCCGTTCATCATGGAGATGAAGGTTGCGAAGAGGCCGAGAGAGACTGCGAACCATTTTTTCTTGAGAGACCAGTTGTAAGGGTTTTCGGGATCGTTTGGGCCTGTCCATGTTACGACGATGGGATCTACTCTGTCAGTTGAATCCTATGAATCTGGATGGTTACAAACCTGAACATTCGTCGGGCCCTTTAGCAGCCCGTTTCGAGTCTGCAAACATGGTATTAAAAGCTTGCTTATACCCAAACACGTCTTGGCAGTATGTCTTGGCTGGAGATCTAAAGAGTTTCTGTTTGTTGATGCCAAGTCTGAATGGAAGCGGCCAAGAAAAAGCCGAGGGCAATTTATGGATGACTTCATCTTAGCTTCATGAAAAGATCCACATCGGCAATATCTTGCTAATTCCGGCCCCATTTTGACAATTCCGCGATTCCGCGCCTATTAGAGGAAAGCAAAAGTGGCTCTTAGGAGCGGTTTTTGGTCAGAGAATATTCCAGAGCAATTGTCACTGGTTCATGTGCTGTCTGCGCTAATCTGTAAATTGTGTAGAGAAGCCGAGGGTGGGGAAAATGGAGCGTCTTTTGCGATCGTGATAGAATACTGAATTGGGGTAATGGACGACAAATAAGCTGAAGAGGCTGAAATATTGGTCAGCATTCAATCGCGGCTGAACATAATGGAATTTACAAAAAGCAATATGGTATGCCCAGATAGTACAGCCTTGGCTTCATATCCCAAATGGGTTCAATGCGGCGACATGATATGACATGACTTCACATATAAAGTGCTAAGACAGACTATTTACGCCTTGATTCCCGAGATTCTTGAAATTGCAAGACAAACGTGCCTGTTCAGCCAATTAACAAGCTGTGTGCGTCGCTCATAACCTAGTCGGGAGGTCGCCAAGCTCTTTTTCATGCTTGGAAGCATACGCCATGATCCAATCTAGATATTCATTCGTTGGCACTTGACAAATGTTTGCCATGGCAATTTGGGGGCCAACAGATCAAGATATGAATCCTGTTAGGGCCATGGCTATCGCTCTCTCCCCTGGTTTCCTTTCCAGTCTATTTTCGTATTTTTGTCGCGTGCTTGTCTGTTAACTTTAACTTCAATCAAAATTACGCCCTTTTCTGCTGTTGCTAAAGAGGTACCCAAGATGCCGCAAGCACGAACAACCCTGGGCCCTTTGTCGGAAAGTTGGCAATACCCTAACCGCTGCAGAAATCTTTTCGTGAGCTGCACCACATGCAGCAGAGCGTGGCAAGCTCAGAGATGCGGTGACGAAGATGCCGAGATAGTAAGTCCTCTTGTCATACCATCATAGCGCAAAGCTCACATCTACAGGAAGGCGTTATCGACGATATAGCATGTTGGCCTCCCACGTCCACGAAGCTGCCGTCGACTTATACTTCAGAAACTCGAATGGAAACTTTTACAACGGTCGGAGTCAGTTTTCCCCTTGAAGGATGGGGTATTTATTATCCTGCTGATCAATGTCCCGACGGATACATTGAAGCATGCTGGGCGCAAGGTCCTGACTCGGGCGATTTCGACTTTCAGTTCTCCGTCTATGATAACGAGAGTGTCAAAGGATGCTGTCCATCGTAAGAACCTCGTTCTTCGCTACTGGAACATTGGGAACTGATTAATACAGCGGCTATTCATGCGCCGATGCCGCAGGAAAGCAGACGTGCACGAGCGTCACGTCAGAAGGCGAAGTACAGATAGCCATGTGCGACGGTACCAGCACAATATTTAGTGACCTCACATTACCGGCAAGTATATCCGGTGCTCGCAGTCTCGAAGCTATCACCCTGTATGCGCCCATGATTCAGGCAGTCTCCGGGGAAAGACATTCGGGAGACCCCGCTTCAGGATATTCTGAGATAGAAGAAAGGATTGTTTCGAGAACTTCTAGGGCAGGCGATATATCGATACGTGCCTCGTCTTCAAGCACAACCAGCGCAGCATCAAACACGACTGGTGCGACGGGTGATGCGGATTCCGATTCTGGCTCTGGGAGTGGTTTGTCAACGGGCGCACAGGCTGGTATAGGGGTCGGGGTGAGTGTTTTTGGACTAGGTATCCTGGCTGCGGCGTGGTTGCTTTGGAGAAGAAGGAAGAGGTCGAAGGTTAACAATGAGGTGACTTATGATAAGCCTCAGCTGGATTCTCGTCAGGTTAATGGGATGAGTGAACCGGGAACGGCTCCACCGGAGTATACACCTGGTACGGGTGAAGTTGATGGAACGTCGGCTAGACAAGAGCTGAATGGGGCATCAGCGAGACAAGAGTTGCCTTGATCACCTAAAGTGGAACCAGGCCAGGAGTTTAGGGTGAATAGATTTAATTAACAATTAGTCCAGTTAGCTAGTATCTTCCAATATGTATCTCAACCTCCATCTTCAGGCCTAGTTGTACAGCTTAGGACCAGAAGCAGCCAGTCTAACGTAGAAAAGCTTAGTCTGGCCAGTGACAATCATGCGTCCCTGGCCAGCAAACTGGAAGTTAGCAGCAGTGGTTCCAGTGTAGATTTTGCCGATAAGCTTGCCAGAGGGGTTCCAGACGTGGACACCGTCACCGCAACCAGCATAAACACGGCCCTTGGAGTCAGTGTGGACACCTGGGTCTGTTAGTAAAAGCACATGTGGTGAAGAATGGCTAAGACATACCGTCGGGGATGAAAGAAGCAACGTAAGCAAAGGTCTTACGGTTCTCAAGAGTACCATCCTTGTTCACATCGAAAGAGTAGACAGAGGCAGGAGAAGAAAGATTGCGGCCATAGAAGCCGAGGGCGATACCGGTGTCGGTGACATACACCTTCTTTCCATCAGGACCAAAGCCAATACCTAACTCAAGTCAGCATCGTGTCCGATCACAAGCGAGGAAGAAACGTACCGTTGGGAAGAGTAAAGTCATCAGCAACAACAGTCACGGCGCCAGTGTCAAAGTTGTAGCGGTAGACTTGGTTTCGCAGACCAGGAACGGGGCGGAAATCCTGGAGGTAGCCGTAGAGAGTATCGGTGAAGTACAGATCTCCGTTTCTGGGGTTGATGCCGACGTCGTTGAGGGAGTTGAACTGACGGCCGAAGTAGTTGTTCAGAAGGGCTAATCATGTCAGTTGGGGTCCTTGGGGGTGGAATTGTGAGTCTTACTGGTGGTGTTGTAAGGGGGGAGAGGGTTCATTCGGTACAGAGCCGAGGGAACCTCATCGCCTTGACCTTCACCGGCGAAAATGATGTCGCCCTTGTAGTAAATACCACCGTTGGGGTTGATGACTTGAGGGTTCGCCGTGTCAACGGTTGTGACCTTGACCTCATCCTTACCCAAAGTTCCCTTTCGCAAAGCCTCAGCCTCCTTCAGAGAGATCTTCTGGATGATGGAAGACTTGTTCAGACCAGTGCCCGCAGCAGGAGCACCAGCGTTCTGAACAAAGAAGACTTCCTCGGTGGGAGGATACCAGACAACAGCCTCGTGAAAGATGGGGTCGCTCTCAGATGTAGCGATGAGAGTCAGAGAGGGATCCTTGCCGATGACATCAAGGAACTCATCATCGTAGACATGGAAGGGCTTCTCCTCAAGAGACTCCTGTGTCACACCGGGCCATGTGAAGACCTGCACAATCAGTATGGGCAATTGATGGTGGAGATGAGGGGTCTTACCAGTGAGTCGTTAGCGACAGCGGGTGGTGGGACATCTTTCAAGACATTAAACGACTTTTGGTCAATGACTTGAGCTGTCGAGGGGAGTTTGGCAGCAGCCACGCCGCAAACCCCGGCAACGAGCACAGCGATGGTGGAAGGCATGGCGAATGGGATGAGGAGAAAAGAGAGGTGGTGTGGGAGGTGCAGAACAGAATTGATGACGAGGCTGTGGTGTACTAAATATGTACTCCTCACAGCGTGTCGTCCACAAATGATCATCTCCGCTGCGGCATGGGTGTTCGGTTCGGAGGGAGCCCGGGTTGTCAAAATAGATCCACCACAGCTATGGTCATAATCGCCTACAAGTGTTGGACTATTTTGTCGTATCCCTGTTGAGGCATTAATGCAGGGATTGGGCACGGATTGTATGCCCAGACGGTACAAGATCTACAAGGTTAAGCTTAAGCTAGCGGGCACACCAGATTATCCGAATCAATCAGCGACTGTGGGGATGTGGAAGTGTACGATTTAGAGTTTTGCAGGGTACGGCTGTTAACTTACGATTGATGGTCTCGACGGATCGAAGCCGGTAACCAGGTCATGGTCGTTTAGCTGATGGGACCTGACATTTACGGGATGATAAACCGGCGAATAATAAACATCTTCCACGGATTATCCTGGTCTCAGCTGAAGATGAACCAACAAGTGACTCCTATATCTTGCAGCTTGGCTACGCCTCTTAACTAACATTCTACGGTGTGGCTCGGCAAACATGACGCCTAACGTCTGTGTCATAACGGCCAAGTCCTTCTGGGTCATAACGCCCGTTGATGACTGGTCTAAGCGATATTTGACAGGTTAAGAATGAGACAACTAGAATGTGACAACAGAACTAGCAACGCTCTAGAAGTTGTGGCTGCGGCACGGAAAGGTTCCTGGCGTCGGCTGTTGGTAAATGCCGTAGCTGCCCGTAGCTGAGAGAATAATCGTACGGTACTTCGCTTGGCAAAAGGGAACTTACCGAGCACGTTGATCTGTAACGTGGGATCTTGCAGATCTATCGTGATGTCCACGCAGTGCTCCACGATGATAATGAAGATCTTCCTCGTGGACGAAGATCTTGTAAGAATTCAGAAATATTTTCATCCCAAAACCTGGTAATGGTCTCCTTCCTGAATCACATTAGGGCGAAATGTTACCATTATGCATGTCTCATACAAGGATGCAGGCGAAGGAAGATTAAAGTTTGAGTTTGATTGCGATGCACCCCCTCTTTTTTCTTCAACGCAAAAGAACCTGGTTGTTGGTTGCGTGATTAGAACACGGAATATGGGAATGGTGAGACCGCCACTGAAGAAATGAAGTGAAGAGAAGTGAGCTGAGAGGAAGGTGCCGTATGCATGGCTATACATAAAGGCAAAGCAGTATCGAAGCATCCTGCTGACGCTTCTCTTCCGTTTCTCAGTAATTCGCTCGACAGTAATTCATTACCCACTCGTCAGGCCAGGCCAAGCAGCCTGAGCCTCTCATTCTTGTCGCTCCTTTCCTTACCCTTGATCCCTCGCCGTACGATGCTCCACTCCCAACAATGGCCGAAGTCACCACCAAAAATGGCGCTGTCGCCATCATAATCGCCGTCTTCATCAGCATAGCCTTCTACAACGTTCTCGAACTCAACGCCTACATCTTCAGCAGCTTCAAGAAACGAAGCGGTTTGTACTTTTGGAGTTTTGTCATTGCAACATGGGGCATCGCATTCAATGGCACGGGATACCTCATCCTGCATCTCTCCCTTTCTGAGGCGCGGTACCTATACTCTACGCTTATTCTCATTGGATGGTGTACCATGATTACAGGGCAGTCTGTTGTGCTGTACTCGAGATTACATATTGTTATGCATAATCAGCGACGGCTGAGGATGGTCTTGATTATGATCATTGTCAATGCTGTTTGGTTGCATGTCCCTGTTATTATCCTCGTTTACGGAATTGGGTCTTCCAACCCGACACCATTTCAGAAGCCGTATGAGGTTTTTGAGAAGATTCAACTCAGTGTTTTCTTTGTTCAAGAGCTTATCATCTCGGGCTTTTATGTCTGGGAGACTACCAAACGCTTGCGACTTGAGAAGAGTATCGGCAACACGAAGACAAAGATGGTACTCAATCACTTGATCATCGTCAACGTCCTCGTCATCCTCCTCGACGTCTCCATCCTCGCCCTCGAATTCGCAAACCTTTTCGACATCCAAACTGCCTGGAAGCCATTGGTCTACAGCGTCAAGCTCAAGCTCGAATTCAGCATCCTCAATCGTCTTGTCGAGCTTACAAGAGGTCGAAACGAGAGTTCCTACGGACCGAGTCACGGCGCGACACAGCATGCTGATGATATCGGTCTGGAGACGATGAATCGGAATGGAAGAAAGCAGTTTACGGGTGCGCAAGGCACAATAACTGGTGACTACGAAGTTCGCGTCGGGAAGGGCGATGATACTCATCGCGTGTATGGCAATGAGACGGATTTGATCAAGACGACCGAAATTACCGTTCATAGCGAGAGATATCCTGATCATGGGAGAGGGAGCGAGGAGGGTGGGTCACCTCAGGGTATACAGCATGTACCGAGGGGTAGTGCGTCTTCAGCGTCTTCGGAGGTTCAATTTGCGAAATATGGTACTTGATACATACATCTTAATACACGTTCGGCAGTTCTTTCCCACACCTCGTCTTCAATGCATAATCGTCTGATTATAGCAACTACGAATTGCCCGATCTGGATGGGCTACCGGGGATCGAATAGCCTGATTGACCCGACCCATGTTTAGCTTCAAACCGCGTAGACAACCGGCGCCGAGACTCCCGGAATCTCGGTTCCAGCATCGTAGGAAGTCCGCAGTGTAAAACCAGAGTTTCGTGTGTGTGCATTAGTCTCAATAGTTTTGTAAACTATAATTGTTAATTGAATGGCTCACTTCATCCATCTCACTGGCTTGGGTGGATTACCAGGGCCGCGGGTTTTTATGCAGCTAGTGCGGACGTAAGCCACTTCGGAGTTAAGAATGCAGGAACGACCCTATGCATACAACATGACGATCCTACAATTAGACGATAGACATGAGAATGCAGCGTGATAGACAGCGGAGTTTCCATAGTGATAGAAAGCGGAGTTTTTGTACAATGATAGACGGTGGAGACTACATACGGAGTTAATGATATCGCCGGTCCCTATTCTTGAGTGTCAACTATGCAGACTGGCTGTATATAACCATTCTGATAATCCCATGAAACACACAGATCAACACAACTACTCGTCACTCAACACTCTTATCACCATACATCTACACTAAAAATGTCTCGCTACGCATCTGTCCACGTTAACCCCCAAGGTCCCGGCGACGCACGCCCAACAGCCCTTCAAATTATCAAAGACGAAGGCTTGGTCGGAAAGCTCACCGACAAAGTCATTCTCATCACAGGTGGTAATTCGGGCATAGGTCTTGAGACTGCCAAAGTCCTTCATGCAACTGGTGCAACTATTTACATCACGGCGCGGGACTCCAACAAGATTGAGAAAGCTATCGAGGAAATCAAGGCCTGGCCGGAAACCAAGTCGGATGCGCCTGTCTATGGTATCGAGATGAGCCTTGACTCTTTCGCATCTGTCCGAGCTGGTGCTAAGCAGTTCCTGGAGAAGGAGACGAAGTTAAATATTCTTGTTCTTAATGCTGGGACTATGGCGACGCCTGAGGGACGAACTGAGGATGGTTTCGAGACGCAGTTTGGCACTAATCATCTCGGCCATTTTCTGTTCTTCCAACTGCTCAAGCCCGCTCTTGCAGCTGCTTCCACTCCCTCTTTCCAGTCGAGGCTTATCTCTCTAAGCTCCAAGGGCCATCGCCTAAGCCCAGTTCGCTTCGACGACTACAACTTCGAAAAAGAACCGTACAACCCGTGGCTCGCGTACGCCCAGTCCAAAACAGCCAATATCTACTTCGCCACCGAACTCGAGAGACGATATGGCAGTCAAGGTATTCATGCTCTCTCTGTGCATCCTGGTTCCATTCATACGAACTTGGCTCGACACATCGATCTTGCTTCACTCAACTTGCCAAAAGAGATGGCGCTGTATATGAAGAACCCTCAGCAAGGTGCTGCGACGACTGTGTATGCGGCGGTGAGCAAGGATTGGGAAGGGAAGGGTGGAAAGTATTTGAGTAATTGCGCTGAGGAGCCGCCGTTTGAGAAGGGTGCTGATCCCTCGTCCGTGGTATCGGGGTATGCGGATTGGATCTACAACGATGAGGCCGAGAGGAAGCTGTGGGATGAGTCTCTCAAGATGGTAAAGTGGGAGGAGTAAAAGACAAAAAATATGCTTATGCTAATTAATGCTATCAAACTGCTAAAAAGACATCCCCTTCTATAGATAAATCACAAAACACCGATAACGAACTAGTTGTAGTACGGTCGGAAATCCTCAATCACAAATCCAGCCTCCTTACACTGTCTCGTAGCCAACTCCCAAAGCTTATCAACAGCCTGCGCATCATCAAGCCACTTATTCGCCCTATCATCAAGCTTCTGCACAGGAACATAGTACCGACCAGGGTTCTTAAACGCCCTCTCACTCGTAGCGCAGAAAAGGGAGTTCATAGCTCCTTCGAGAGGCGTAGACGTAGGAGCGACCTTAAACGCCATTCGTGACATAGCGCCCAGTATGGTCTGGTTGCCAGCTTGGAGGCCGGACTTGACCAGGCCGGGGTGCAGAGAGTATGCTGTGATGCCGAAGTGCTGGTAGCGGTCGTTGATGGCTTTTGCGGCGATGATGTTGGCTTCCTTGCAGTGGCCGTAGCGTCTGTATGGCGCCATTCTGCCGGTCTCGTTGGTGAGGTTGGGATCGTCGTAGTTGATGACTTCGGGACCCATGCGGAGAGCCATGTCACTAGCAACATTGATGATTCGCACACGATCCATACGTTGAGCGGCTTGAGCGCCGTTGATGAGCATGGGCATGAGGGCCATGGTAAGAGCGTGATGAGAAAGGAAACAAGTCTGCCATTGAAGTTCATGCCCATCCTTGGTCAATTCCCAGGGAGTGCACATGATACCAGCGTTGTTGATAAGAAGATCAAGACGGTTTTCTCTGCCCATGAAGTCTGCTGCGGTGGTCTTGATGCTTTGGAGATCTTGGAGATCGAGCTTGAGGAAGTGGAGATCTAGATCGGGGCCTTGTTGGTGCATTTCTGCGATGGCTTTGCCGACGCGCTCGGCGGAGCGAGAGGCGATGTAGACTCGGGCACCCTTGAGGGCGAGTTGGAGTGTTGTTTCAAAGCCAATTCCAGAGTTTCCTGACTAGTTAGATCGTGTTTGACGAAGGAGATGGATGATAGCTTACCACCTGTGACAATGGCGATGTAGCCACGCAGACTGGGAATGTCGCGGACTGCGAATTCGGGTTCAGAAGGATGGCAAGGCATGATGATGTTGTTGAGGATGTGAATGGGGAAAGATGGATATTGGAAATGCTTGAGGGTATCTGAGATGTTGTATACAGTGATGAAGCTGAAGATGATGATGAGATCGGAAGTTTAGTATCGCGTTCCTGTCATCTTCTTATACCAGAACCACTGGGGTCAAAGCAGCCAATCGGAGATGATCTTTCTCATCTTGGCGGACTCGTCCGCGGACATCTCCACGGTGGGGCAGGGCTGAAGGGCTTACAGTAGCTTACTGCGCAATTACCGCCGTCAGCAATGATCCAGATTCATTGGGCTGCTGTGCTTATTGTTCCATTGGATATGGACCCCAATTGATCTTCATTTCATACTTCCTTCTTCTATGGTCGATTTACACGAGCACCTGGTCAAAAGCACCAATGGGAGGAGAGGTAACGCAACAGAGCTGGTCTTCAGATGAAGAATTATTGGGGGCGATAAGGCATGAATAAGCACTTGGTTAGCTAATATTAGTCTGTTTCATTACTGCTAGCTAGTTCTTGATGCAGGGTCCTGAATCCTCAACGGAGGTCAGCCCTACTGGTGTCCCACTGAGATGCGCATTGACTCTTTGACATCGCGAATATTGATCCGATCGGATGCTTACTTCCCCTTCATTCGTATTCTGTTGACAGCAGGGATATCGCATTCAACCTTAGACCTTAACTTCATTCTTAATCCCCACACATGTGTATCCTTCTGTGACATCCTTGCATGTGATGGCCATATAACCCAGGGACGCGGCGCTCGTTGAAGGTTGAGCATATTTGGACGTTTTGTATGACGATGCACATTTGGTGGGGATGAAAGTAGAGACAATGTTCTGCTGCGGACGAGGGCACGATGAATGGGTGAGGTGTGCGATGCGGGCAAGGCAAGAAATTATGTTTTATTTATACCTAGTAATTTTGCATGTGAATCTATAAAACTGATGACTCAGTTCATCACTACACTTGTCAATAGCTATCCGGAGAGTCTTAAACTCAAAGTACACGTCGACGTATCAAAAGCAAAGCAAGGAAAACCTGGTCCATGGCCGTGTCCATGCCGATGACATCCAATCACCAAAATGACATGTATGCTCGATCAATCATTACTTCCTCAAGGCGTAAGCCCGGTGAGGCAGAATGCGCTTCCCTGGATCCTTCATACACTTAGTACAAGGCTCGACACGGCGTTCCGCTTCCCGAGTTCCTGTTATTTCGCACTTCTTACCTAGACGATAGTTATCGCATCGGTCTTTTTTGGTTGGCTTGAAGGAGCCCGCCGGCCAGGTGTATTCCAAGTCACAGAGACCACATGTGTCTATGACGATGGGTGTTGTGCACATTGTTGCGGTGTTGCAGGAAGATTGTTTTGTTGTGCTGTTGTAAAGTAATGTGGTTGTGTTTGGATAAAGTGCGAGGAAGAGATGTGAGGATCATGATCTGAATACATATACATGGTTGTCACTCTGGTGTTCACATTGACTTCTTTGAAGTGCGCGAACAAGCACTTGGCACTCGCACGGGCTGCTGTGGTGAAAGAGGCTGCATAAGTGTTCTGTTCGGACAATTGCCTGGCACTCGAAAGAACAAGAGGTCACTCGAACAAGAGGTTGTTACAACGGCAAGGACAGTTATTGGATCGTCAAATTCAAGAGATGTCACTCATTAGGCTTGTCCGATGCGCCATTCACGATACACCTCGCTCAGACTACAGCACCGTGTTCAGCACCAGTTACTTGAATCAATAACAGTGAGCATCTCACGTTCAAAGCATCGGGGAATTCATACAGTCAAGCAAAACGAAATGCAAGTATCTAGTACACCACTCTAATGAATGACTTCTCCGGTCCTTTCTTCGATCCAGGCTATCCAGTAGCCTTTTTGACTGTCCAGCAATCAACACGCAGAGCTAGCTAATAGCCATAACCTACCACCCTCTCTCAAACTCCTCTAGCATGGCTTTAAACTTGCGCTGATCGACGATCCACTTTTCATAGGCCTTTCGTTGAGCTACTCGTTCGGCTTCGAAGAAGGCCTCTCGTTGATCTTCGTCCAGGGACTCTAGAAAGGCTTCGTGTTCGCGCGCTGCGATGTCCTTCTTTTCAATGGACTTTCCTCGGGTTCTTTCATAAATCTTTGGATGGACTTTTTCAGCGACAATTCTGTGGGCTATGTACTCGCGCTCTTGGGCTATCTCTTTGCGCTGTTCGATGAGCGCCTTTCTACGGGCCTTTCGTTCGGCTGTAAATTCGCGCCATTTGGTGATAAGAAGGTGGGGGTCCGCTAGATACTGGTACCATCTAGGCTTAGGCTTAGGCTTCTTAACAGAAAACTTCAGAGCTTCATAACAAGATTCGCAATACATAGCTCTACTGACTCTTGAATCGAGGTTCATGCACGCGTAGATATCCCGGGGAGCATAGTGACATTCAGACCATAGCCGATCATAGAGCTTCTCGCAGCAATCGCACACGTAGTGGGTGACCTTACACATGATTGCTGTCTGTCAGTATTGGTTAAGTGGGTATTTTCTTAGATGGAGTATGAGTTGTGAGGCCAGTGTGTCAGGATGGGGATGGGAGAAGTGGTTGAAATAGACTGAAGACGACACAAAATGGGATGTTTAAATATGAGCGCTTCTACATGCATCGCATTGTCTCGTCGCGATGTTCTAAGCTGTGCTGCGAGAACGAGTATATTGAGAGAAGAGCAGAGCTCAAGTGCGACGAACAGATGACTTGAGCACTCATTGGCATATGTTCGACGTGTGAACGTTCCAATATACTGCGAAGAACAATCTACTTGAACATTTGGACATCAAACTGTTCGGGGTGGCAGTTACCTGTCCTTCAATGAAGAGAACAATTTATTGTTCCATCAACACAACACAAAGGTCAGTTGAACACGCATGTCAAAGACAGTGTTCGTAGACAATTATTTCCATGCCTCAGTCAGCGTCATCAAAGGTACTTGTGCTTGACATACGTGTGGCAGGCGCGCACGTTCAGGCATCCGCGAAGCGCGTCGCGACGCGTGATTCGCTCTCAAGCGCAGCCATAACGCGCTCCAGGCATTCATCGAGGTGCAGAATATTCCAACACATTTTACTACGATGGAGTTCAGGATTAAGTATGTAGCCATTGATGATGGACCGCTATAGCAATAGAGAATAACATATCGCGGTGAGTAAGGGGCTTCATTCCTCTTCCTTGAACAAAAATAGAAACAAGCCACGGAGTAAGAATGGCAGGTCTCAGAGTGAGTCAAGGGTGTTTGTTTACAGTCACAGTTCAATAATCTAGATATCAAAAGATGACGATATATGATCGCATCTCTATCATCTTCCTCACTCCCAAGGACCAGCCCCAGCAAGCAACGAAAAAGAGAAAAAGAAGACACGCCTGTCAGACGTCCATCAACACCCACCCCAGCCATGCGCCCGAAGGCAGACCACGTCAGGGGTCGAGATCATCAAGAGTAACCAATCTCTCTATACAGTTACTGAGTAAACAGCAACCGCCATCCTTGCGGATGGGGCGAGAGGACCAAAAGGTATTCACTCTAGGGTGTCGAGGATATACACTCATCAACCAGGGTGGGATCTGTGGCTCTTTTGGAGAACCAAGAGAAGGTCGAATACTATAGAAATGATTCTCTGAAGTATTGTCGACATGAAGAAGAAAAGAAGAAAAGTCCAAATGGTCGGCGGGAAACTGAACTTTTATAGAGAGAAGATGTGGGTCTCGAAAATCAATTCTGGACGCCTGAGGCTGCTATGAAAACTCTGATCTCTGCAGTGCCCGACCCAGCCACTTTTTTTTTGTCCGCTATAATTTCGGGTGATGGATCACTGTGGATAGCGCCGAGGCTGGAAGACACCTCAGACCAATTGAACGAATTCACTTGACATCAAAAGAAGAGATTTCTTCTAAAGTGAGGCTGGTAACTGAGAAAATCGCCCATTGCTATGGAAATGCTGCAAAGGACCGACAAAAAACTGAGTTTTCACGCATCAAGCGGCATGTTTTGCGCTTGGCGGTCGTTGTCGCTGTCGCGCACTCTGTCTGTGAAGGTTTAGTGGGGCACCCTGGCGGAGTGAACTGGGCGAACATCACCACCTCTGTAGGGTATGAGACAGCAGGTGATGAACATCAAGAGAACAGTCACAGATGGGAGGGAATACAAGAAAGACGTTCAGATTGAATGAGTAATTGTTTTGGATGGATTTCTATCTATCTGTGAGTGTAACTTTGTAGTAAGTAGAGTGCCAAAGTAGTCATTCGTTCTTCCATAGTCAAGCTTGAGGAAATGCACTTGCAAGATCACGAATCAAATTCATTTACACAATATCCTCGTCTACGCAAAAGAATAACGGAAGTTTCGTGACAGCAATGCGCCTTCTCTGCAAGTTAATTTTCACAAAGAGAATGTCCCTAGATTTATAACTCAGTAAACACCCGCAATACTTGCTTGCATTGGCTTGTCGCAATTGACTTGCACATCCAAGAGTGTAGGGTGAGGATGTTGGAATTGAAACCTCTAAGTTTAGTAGCTAGTGCGATATGAAACTAAAGGTTATAGTCTGTATTGTTACTATTCTCTAGCACATACGACCAAAGGTAGTGGAAAATACGGGATCCCGTCCGCTCTCCCATAGTCAAGCCACTAACCGGCGGATTAGTAGTTGGGTCGGTGACGACCAGCGAATCCCCGCTGTTGTATGTTTTTGCCTTTTTGACCCCAGGAAAGCTACCCACAGAAAGCAAGCTAGCGGGTTTCTAGTTATTTTATTCGCAAAGAGGGAGAGAGAGCATGATAAAGAAAAGGTGCAATTGTCTTTTTAATCTACTGTCACGGTCTAGATCCGCTTGCTCCAAGCTACAACGTATCGGTACTGGAACGCTGCAGTGGGTTGAATAACCCGGCATCTTATCTTCATCATCCATTGCGCACGTGAAAGCGAACTAACCCTTGGAATCATCCAGGAACCAACACACCCGTAGCAATTATCGATGCGACATGACCAACGCAAGATCAACCCTTGTGCTCGCAACGCTCAGCTGTCGTTCCTGCCCATAAAGAGCTTTCTCGAAGATGATAAGAGCTCTCGTTAAACCAGAAACGCAGACAGTTTCCGGTGCAATAGATAATAGGAGATAGTAAGGTCCCGATCCTTTGACTTTATCATAGAGGCAATCACCATTGCCGGTGCAATTCAACATCACCTCAAGAATGTCGATGGGGGTAAGCTGTGCCGAACCAAGTGTTTGGACCTCATGCACTGTGGGCTTTATGTTCTCGTCGGTCCCGTCAGCAATTTTGAACTTTATTCGTTGTGATCTCGGGATCAAACTAGTTCCCGTCTTGGCCCCATCTTGGCTGCCTTTATGTAGTCTTGTTGAGACTGCGTTATAGGTCAGGGGTGGATACCCTTCGATCAGATGGTTCTGGGCTCCGTGGAATCCTACGAGAAGTATTTCGACGGGACTTTTGTGTCTGTAATTTGTCAGCTGCGCGGAAAACGAGCGCGTGAACAGTTTCAAGCAGCGGAATTGCCGAAGATGGCAGACTTTTGTAGATAATTTATTTTCTGGTATTGGAAGTGCGTGCATACGGTACCCGAATAAGCAAATGCTCCGCGACTAACTAATTCCTACGAATTGTGGTTGAAAAGGGCCTTCTTATTATGGAGACGATCTGCGAGTGAGATATTCACCATCACAAGAGGACCATGTGGCCAACCTAGAGGAAACAGATCGATCGTCGTTGATCCTTTCGTTATCATGGACGTCTTTCAGATCGAATAACATGGATCAAAGCTAGATTGAATGTAAACGTCAACAGCCAAGACGTCTACTTGTCTCCATGTGTCGACTGTCGATTCTGACTGCGACCCCATGGATCTTAACGCTTATAGCTCTTAGTGGGCCCCAGGGTGATGGCGCGATTGAACCTAGCGATTGTATTATATGATGCAACCACTTGCACCCGTAAATGCTGCTTGAAGGAGCGAACAACAAAAATTCTGATCTAATCACGACAGAAGTGAGTTGTTTAAAATGATGGCCAACGCTCCTTATAAAATGTTCAGCTTATAGACTCAGATCGTACCGCAAGCCTCGAAAACATCATAACCATGGCGAGCTTGAAGCACGACACCGTGGTAGAGACCGCGGCTCCTGCTGGGTTCCAGAACAAGCCTCAGCATCGAACATGGCATCACACAACCCTTTTCAACGCCTTTGTGATCGGTGGTGTTGGCTTCCTAGCACCTGGTCTCTGGAATGCCATGAGCTCTCTAGGAGCTGGTGGTGCTCAAGAGCCTTACCTCGTCAACGCCGCCAACGCCCTCGTTTTCGGTCTTATGGGATTCTTGTGCCTCTTTGGAGGACCTATCGCTAACCGAATTGGTCTTTCCTGGACCCTTACGCTCGGAGCGGTAGGATATCCCATCTACTCGGCTGGTCTTTACTGCAACAACCGGTTCGGCAATGTGTGGCTTGTCCTCGTTGGTGCTGTTACATGCGGTATCTCTGCCGGTCTGTTTTGGGCTAGTGAGGGAGCTGTTGCTCTGGGGTATCCCGAGCCCGGCAAACGAGGTCGATACATGAATATCTGGCTGTGGTTCCGAACTGGAGGGCCCCTTCTCGGTGGAGCTATCGTCCTGGCTCTCAACAACGATGAGAACGCAAAGTCCAAAGGCAAGATCAACCCAAAAGTCTACCTCATCTTCATCGCCCTTCAATGTGTCGCGGCTCCTGTAGCTCTTCTACTGTCACCTCCCGAGAAGGTCCAGCGAGCAGATGGAAGCGCTGTTATTATCAAGGCAGAGAAAAGCTTCAAGGCCGAGTTGCGCGCTTTACTTGAGGCCAGCAAGCGCAAGGACGTTCTGCTCCTATTGCCCATATTCTGGGCTGCCTACTTCAACCAGTACAACGGCAACTTTCAGGTGTACTACTTTGGTGTTCGCGCCCGAGCCCTGATTGGTTTCATCATGAACTTTGGCGTTCTTTTGTCCTCCCAGATCATGAGTTCGTTGC
This sequence comes from Fusarium caatingaense, assembly GCA_013624355.1. Classification (NCBI taxonomy): domain Eukaryota; kingdom Fungi; phylum Ascomycota; class Sordariomycetes; order Hypocreales; family Nectriaceae; genus Fusarium; species Fusarium caatingaense. Next base: position 60,394 of record JABKKP010000004.1, on the reverse strand, counting down.
TTGATTACAAGGGATTCACAGTCAAGAAGCGTCTGGAGTACGGGTACTGGTACGTTGTGGTCCTGCACGTTGTCGCCTGGGTGTACGCTTGGGTCATCCAGGAGAAGTACACAAGGACGAAGCCTGCATGGGACTGGACAGACAAGGGATTCGTTGAAGGCTTCTTTGTGCTCTGCTTGTGGGAGTTTTCTCGACAAGCATTGCAGAACTGGCTGTACTACTTCCTAGCCACCAAGACCGACAACATTTCGGAACTCAGCCGATTCTCAGGTATCCTCAGAGGGCAGGAGAGCTTTGCTCAAGCGATCAGCTTCGGTATCAACACGAGGGAGTGGTATGGTGGAAGAGTGCCATTGATCATCAACACAATCCTTCTTTGTAAGTCAACCACCTTCCTATGATGACCAATGTTGAATTGTTGATACTAACCACTCTCACAGTTTTTGCTTCTTTCCCCACTTGGCTTGCAATGAGACAACATGAGCCTGTCGAGGTAGAGACCAGCAGTGATGAGGAGGATGTTCCACCAACATTACCCGGCAATCTCACCGGAAACGTCAATTTATCCAAGTAATATGAGGTCCTGATCTGAGGGGGGTGCGTTGGACGCTGAGCAAAGCCTAGACAGGGTTTAGTTTTCGCAGTAGCTGTGTAACTACATAGGGTAGCCCTTTGCCAATTGATTCAGAAGTGTCTCTAGTTATAAGTATTGCAACATGTTATGGATATTGACCGCCGGCTGATTAAGAAACTGCATCACTCTATCAATGCCCAAAGTCTTCTTGACACGGCACCTCTCACAGGAGGCGGCCTTTCTGCGGCAAGTACCTCATCCATACCCTCATACATGTCAATATCCTCAGGCCTTCTGACCCATGCATCGTCTTTGTGGAGGTACCGATGGATGAAGTAAATAAAAATAAACGCCGGGATACCAATATACGCTGTAAGGAATGTTCCCACAGACCACTGAGACGGAAAAAAGACCGTGAACCCGTTAATAAAAAGCAGAATGATGGAACCACCAGTACCAAGCCACATACCCCACGGCTGGAGTCGAGAGCGGTATGGAGATTCCAAGCCATGATGAGCCATGGCTGTACGATATCTTGAGTAGATGACACCGCAGCATATCCAGCTGATGTAGCCAGAGGTGTTGGTGATGTTAATGAGCCAATTGAAGACAGTGAGACTTGTGTTTGACAGACTCAGATATGCAAGTCCACCGAGTGAGGCCGTGACGCTGACTGCATAGTACGGCAGTCCGTAGCGGTTGCACCTTTTGAAGATGGCAGGAGCATTGCCAGCCTTTGCTAGCGAGTAAAGGTTTCGAGATGCTGAGTATAAGAAGGCATTTCCTGCGGTGATGGCCGATAATAGAATTGCTCCATTGACAATACTGTCCAGTACAGGGATCCCTGCGTTACGAATGGCAATGACGAAGGGTGAGCTTGCAGTACCAGAAGCCGTGAGAGAAGGATCGTTAGATGCGCAGACAACACCAATGCCCCAAATAGACGGCATGAAAAGAATGATGAGTCGCCAGATGTAGCGTCGGGCTGCTCGAGGAAGATTGTAACGTGGGGATTGCATCTCACCAGCTGTTACAATCAGCTGCTCTGGAGCAAGCACGAAAGCAAATGAAGCAAGGACAAAGGATTGTAGAAGCGCAACAAAGCGCCCAGCATCTCCTTTCGCGATGTGCGTGTTGACTGGTCCAGGATTCCCCCAGTATCGAAAGTGGAGCGGGTCTCTATCAGGCCCACCTCCAAAGAACAGAATGATCGAGAGGAAGATCAAGCCCAAGATCAAGAGGATCTTCATCCCTGCGCTCCAGAACTCGCATTCGCCAAACACCCGAACTGGAAACAAGTTGACGAAAACAATGACGACGTAGATAATGGAGATCCAGACGGCAGGACTGACGGCAGGTCTCCAGTAGTCAATGAGAAGTGTGGAAGCTACAAACTCATAGGGGATCAGGATGCCAAGCGAATACCAGTACAAGTATCCCATGGCAAATCCCATGCTTCGAGAAACATACTTGTGACCGTAGTATGCCATGGTTCCTCCTGGAACAGGTAGATAGGTTGCTACTTCGGCGATGCCAGTCACGATGCAGTAGACGAGAGCGGAGAGGACACCATAGGAAATCATGAGGAATAACGGTCCCCCTACTCGGAGCACTTGGGCTGTTCCGAGAAAAAGTGATGTTCCAATGGCGCCTCCGAGGGCTATCATTTGTGCATGGCGAGGTTTAAAGCCTCTGTGTGTTTCTTCGTTTCGTTCGAGGGCTGATGAACCATTGTGGATGGTTTCAGTCTCGGCGAGTTGACTGTCTGACTTTTCGGGTTTATTATTGTGGGCTTGAGGAGTTGGAGAGGTAGGCTGTTTCAAAATGTGTTCTTGCATGATGGTGGATGACTATATAGAGTGAAGAATGTGGGGAGTGAATGTGATAGAGAGTAAACATGCGCCGAAATGGACTGGCAAAGGGTGTCATTTTATCTTAAGCCAGGGCAGGCAATCTAATTTCCCCATGTACCGTACTTGATGTATTCTAAGCAATATCTTGCCTGTCAACTTGGTCCGGCCAGTCTAAACCGATCTTCTGTTCCCCAAGCCCAGATGATAGTGAATGCCTGCGCTTCCCCACGGGACTCGGAGTTGAGTCGGAGACTAATAGTGTGGAGGAATCCTTGCAGAGATAAGGTTTGGGACGTTATCTCATATCACACGGAACGCCACCATACCCCGCGGCGCCAACGGCGGGATTCTGGGAAGCGGTGGCGACTTTGGGACTATTGTAATATTATCCACGCGGTACCACAAGTTGGGCCAGGGAGACGAGGTAGCAGGATATACACTTTGGCCAAGATACACGGGTATATCTTCCTGTCTAGACACTCCTGCTGTACGTTCCAATCTGTGGGATTCCACACATCTCAGCCCTCCTGAACAGACCTCAGCCCATCATGGCTCATCCCTTTGTCGCCAACTCCAACATTCTCCATCGCACTATGGCAAAACAGCCTGACAAGGTTGTCTCAGCTAGTGGCGTTTCACTCTTCCTCGAATCTGGCAAAGAGGTTCTGGACGCTTCCGCTGGACCAGCCGTCTCGTGCCTTGGCTACGGAAGGCCTGAAGTCACCCAGGCGATCACCAACCAAGTTGAACAGCTTGCTTACCTTTACTCCGGTGCAAGTTTTACTTGCGACGCCACCGAAAGACTCGCCTCTGTTCTGTTGGAGGGCGAACCAGGGGGTCTCTCGAAGGCTATCTTTGTGAACTCTGGAAGCGAGGCAACTGATGCTGCTATCAAGCTGGCAACACAGTATTGGCATGAACGGGGCCTGCCGCAGAAGCAACACGTTATCGCAAGGAAGCAAAGTTATCACGGCAACACGATTGGTGCGCTTTGTGTCTCAGGACATGACTCTCGAAGGGCCATGTACAGAAGCTGGCTATCGCACAATGTTAGTTTTGTCGACCCTTGCTTTGCTTATCGGCTCAAAAGCAAGGGTGAAACCGACGAGGACTACGTTACACGCTTAGCCAACCAACTTGAAGACGAAATCCTTCGAGTAGGACCCGAGAACGTGTCGGCTTTTATCGCCGAGACTGTCAGTGGAACCACATTGGGATGTCTCCCTGCCGTACCAGGCTACTTCACAGCTGTGCGAGAAATTTGCGATAGGTTCGACATTCTGCTTATTCTAGATGAGGTATGTTATGCCACGAGAACCGTGATGCCAAAGAAGACTAACACCATTGACTATCGAGATCATGTGTGGAATGGGCAAGACGAGCACCATGCATGCCTGGGAACAGGAGAACATCTCAGGCCCGGACATCCAGACTATCGGCAAAGCCTTGGGTGGAGGCTTTATTCCACTGTCCGGTGTGCTTCTCCGAAATAAGATCTTCGAAGCTTTGGCCAACGGGTCAGGGGGGCTGATGCATGGCCATACGTTCCAGGTACATTGAACCATTCCATGCTCAGTATCGTGTTGTTTGATCTGTATATTGTGCAGGACTCGCTCTTCAGAAAAACCTTACTAATCGCGATGATCAACAGGCACACCCAGTAGCCTGCGCCGCAGCATTGGAAGTACAGCGTATCATCCGAGACGAAGACCTACTAGGCAACGTGTCACGAATGGGCCAGGTACTCGAAAGACTATTAAAGCAGCGCCTTGGCCATCTAGATGTTGTTGGCGATATCCGTGGACGTGGCTTATTCTGGGCCGTCGAGTTCGTTCAAGACAAGGGCTCCACAATACCATTTCCCCCAGCCCTGCGTTTCTGCCACGAGGTTGTTGATGAAGCTCTTAAGCTTGGGTTGAACATTTTGGGTAACCTTGGTGCAACTGGGGAAGTTCATGTCGATCATGTTATAATGTCTCCACCGTATGTGGTCACTGAGCCAGAATTGGAGCGGATGGTGGGTATCTTGGAAGAAGCTATTGGAACGGTCACTTCTCGTATCTATCATGCTAGAGATGCTCGACTGTGAGCCATTATTATCATAAACAAGATGAATATTCTGATTTGAGATATTGACACTCAATCGGCATCCACGTTATGTACTTGCTATGTTGTCTGTACAGTTGGCGTTGTGCCAGTTACATTCGGAAGACGCTTGCGCGACACCTTAACAATGTCACAAAGGAATAATTTATTCACACTTAGTGATAGAATGGAGATCCTAATTCTCCTTTCCGGCATTTCATTTATAAATTTGTAGTACGGTCCTCCTGGTTGTTGCGAGCCTCCGTGGATGTCATTGTCTTGAGTGACCAGATCGCAGAGAAAGCAATGCTGCAACGCAATGGACAGATTTGGAATAAGCCATTGTCACTCGTAAACCACTATCAAACAAGAATGCGCTTAAGGCTCTTCCCAATTCCAAGGTCTTAGTGACATTGACTCGGTCCAACGACCCAAACGAAAAGACACTAATCCAGACCAAGGTTTAGGTGATGTCCCACAAGTACCCCGCGTTGCACCCACCCAAGCTGACTCCGGTCGCCGCCCATAGCGCCGTCGCATATATTATTTTCCATGTCACACTGATCCTTTGTCCTTTGACTCTGTCACACTCTCCGCCTCCAACCGCTTGTAAAGAGTTTTCACTATCTCGTATGCCACAGCAATTACACAACCGATGAACATGCCTAGCGTCACCCGGAGGACCGGCTATACTAGACAAAAACGCGGATGTCTAACATGCCGAACAAGGTAATCGGAGAACTCCGCCATACAATGTGTCTTGCTTGGGCTAACTGTTTCCGCCACAGGAAGAAGAAATGTGATCAGATCTACCCTGTGTGTAGCCATTGTTTGCGACTGAACCTGACCTGCAAACGCGAAGAGCCCCGTACTGTCCAACCACGGTCACCTTCCCCAGTTGCCACAGACAAGCCACAGTTTACCCATGGCAGTGAGCAGATTCGTGGCGGCGTTATGCAACTCTGTCAGCCGCTTGACTTGTCGCCTTCCGAGTTTGGAACCGGGGATACAATGAATCTCGTTGCAAGCAGACGAGCTATGCTACGATATTACACAGCCAACCTAGCATTCCTCTTGACAACAAATTTAGAAAACAACTGTTTTTTGTCCGGTAAGGACATCACCCACGCAGATAGTCAGCTGAAATCTAACTCTGCAAAGTCATCCTACCCTTGGCATTCGAGTGCCGCCCACTTATGCACGCTGTATCAGCATGGGCATCGTGCCATCTGGCACTGCGTGATGATAACTTTCAGCTGCTGGCGTTGTCCCATCGTGGACATGCGCTCGCCCAGCTCCATGAGTCCATGAAGCACAGAGAACTATCCACAGAAATGAGTCTTGCTATTATGATGGTTCTCTGCTCTTTGGAATCTATATCCGAGGGAACCAATAGCTGGTATCCTCATTTGACTGGGGCGGCTGCAGCATTGACCCATCAACCCAACAAAAGCACGATTGACAAAGAGCATACAATCCTGCGGACATTTGAGGGTAGATGGCTTCTACGTAATTTCGCCTATCACGATATTATGATGAGTGTCTCAATGGACTGTCGTCCGTTGCTGACGGGTTTCTACTGGTCATCGGATGACGACTCTTTGGCGGATCCCTACTTTGGATTTGGGTCACGTCTATTGTTTCATGTTTCAGAGACGAGCGTTCTGAATGCAGACTTTGCTGAGAGACAGGACGTTGCAACAGAGAGTGGACTCCCGAAAGTCATCGGTGATCTCTTTCTCAAAGCCTGCTCGATTGAGGACCAACTACAAGACTGGACCTATCCATCGGATCGAGAGGATTCCCCGTTAGCTTTACTGGGAGAAGCATATCGCAATGCAGCGCTGATCCATCTTTACCGAACATTAAGACATCATGTCAGTCGTGAGTCGGAGGCTGTAGCGAAGAAGTTGAACAAGTGCGTGGAAGCCATTTGCCAGATAGTTAGTCGAGTATCTGAAGGGTGTCTTATTGAGTGCACATTGCTGTTTCCGCTCTTTATGGCTGGAGGGGAAGCTCAAGAGGCGTCACATATCAAGGCGGTGCGACAGAAAATGGTGGAGATGATCAGGTGGCGGAGGTTTCGTAACGTGGAGACTTGTCTTGACGTCCTGGACGAGGTTTGGAGGCGAAGAGCTGATGGATCGCGGAGGGTCGATGATGATAGAGTGGATTGGTTGGATGTGGTGAAACATCGGGGTTGGAAGCTGTCAATATCGTAGCAGGATCTAAAACATGCATAACCTCAGTTGAATGATCAAAACCTTCCTACGCACCTGACAAAAGTGGTTAGATAGATAAGAAAAGACCAAGTGGGTTCACACACCTTGCCCACGCTAAACGAGTATAGACCGCCGCTGTTGGCGCCGTGTAACATCGGAGATGATAGTAAGAGTTGACAGGGAGAAATCGCCTTTCCACAGCGGTCGCCACCTGTGTAATGCTATGCTTTGATTCACGATTATACATAAAAAAGCAGATTTCTTTCCTCCGGAGTCTGGACAGTTTGCACACAAGACACCACAACAAGGAAAAAAACTATTATTTCTCTACATTGATACCGCAATCAAATCCCCACTCATTTTCAACATGTCTACTGCAACGGAGACCGTTAATGCAACACCGGACGCATCAAAGCCTAAAGGTGGCACCGTACGCTTAGACCAAGACGCTGTGCCCTACCGTGGCCCTCGCTTGCCTGCCGTACCCGATGACCTTGTCGTCCCCGGCATTTTCGAAATTGAATGCGACGAGCGTCTCTGGGTCCCCCAAGCACCTGGTGTTTCGTTCCGACCCCTTCTCTTCTCCGTATCCGGAGGTTATTTCGTTAACATTCTTCGCGTGCGACGATCTGGTATTCTGTCTCGTCACAGACATGCTGGCTGTGTGCACGCAACCGTCCTGAAGGGCCGTTGGCACTACTTAGAGCACCCTTGGTGGGCCACTGAGGGCGGTTATGCGTACGAGCCTCCTGGCGATATTCATACCCTGGAGGTTCCTGAAGATGTCAAAGAGATGGTTACTTTGTTTCATGTCACGGGGGCATACATTTACGTTGACCCTGATGGCAATCCTGTTGGTGTTGAGGATGTGTTTAGCAAATTGGCCAAGGCACGGGAGCACTATGAGGCTGTGGGACTTGGGGCTAGCTTCGCAGATCAGTTTGTGAGGTAGATGTGATATCTAGTGGAAGTTTTACTGGATCACAAATGCGATCTTATGTATTTGAATAAAGTTGATTCCTTGAGTAAGATTCAGTCGAGATAAGAGATCAGAATGGAAGAGAACGAAAATAAAGACAGGGAAGACTAGCCGATTTACATGTTCTGGCGGCAGAGAAACGTCCTAAAGTATTAAGAGGGGTAGTCAAAGGGGATGTGCTTATTGAAGGGGTTGCCAGAACTCCCTGGAAGCAAACATCGGATGAGGTGTTGGTCGCAAACATTGAATGAGATGTCGGTCCCAAACCATGCAGTTTGCGACCAACAGCCAAGCGCAAGGGTACGTTCGGGGCAATTCCCCGTTGAAGAATGTGAGGCGTTGGGATCATCGCGGGAACTATGATCCATCATTTAATCGGGGACCAACTGTGCCGCAGCTCGATGCAACCGACCTGCAACACAAGCGGCCGGATATTTTATAGAGGGCCCCATGGGCCGGAAGGACGATTTGGTGATACGCACGGGATTTGATCCACGTGCAGACGTCACTCCAGGGAAGATACATGGGTAGCTCTCGGTTGAAGAACGGCTCCGCTTCGGGTATGTTTGTACTGCCTCCGGAATAGGCCTGAGGCGTCCTGAGTGGAACTTGTCAAGGATCGGAGAGTAATTCATATCAAGATGTTGGTCGCCGAGAACTGCCTAATCTTCACATGGACGTGGCGTTTTATTTACTGTTCATCCCTTTCTCTTATTTTTCTCATACAATAATCATTCCCTTGTAAACCCACCTTTTGTATACTCGCAATCAAGATGGACTCCATACCAGATCCTCGATCCTCCTCTGGGATTCCTCAACTTACACCATTGGAGCAAATAAGTCCTCGAGGATGGGTGCGCTATCTTTTCCCATTTGAGCTTCCCCACGATTATGACTCTGAAGCTATCACCGACATCCTGCGCATGAGCCTGAAGGCTACAAAGGACCGTTTCCCAACTTTGGCATGCGAGGCGGTTCCTGACCCCGATGCCAGACAAGCAAACGCGCTAAAGCTTCAGAAAATCACCGATAACGAGATCGAGCCTATTATTATCAACGACCTGCGTCATTCAGAGACATTCAAATCATCATTCTCTGAGCTAGAAGCCAAGCACTTTCCCTTATCGAGCTTTCCAGCAGAAGTCTTTACCCGATGCCCTATCTGGCCTGCCCCTGGGCAGCGTGTACCTATTACATTTGTGCAAGCTAATTTTATTCGCGGAGGCCTGATTCTCAATTGGAATCTTTTTCACGCCGTCGGCGATGGGCAGGCATTTTACAACTGGATTCGCGTCTGGGCCGAAGAGACGCGCCGAGTCCAAGGTCTCGAGATCCTAGAGCCGGTTCTCTTTGAAGACCGAATCTATAGTGATCGTCGGATCGCATTCGAAACGCCCCAAACTCTTCCTAGAGACAAGGCTGGGCATCTTGAAGATCATCCCGAGTACAGTATTATCATAGATCCCGCGACACAGCTCGCCAAGATCGCAACGACGGATGGCCATGTCGGACAGATTTTCTATCTATCGGAAGCGTCCCTGCAACAATTAAAAAGTGATTCCCAGCCTCAGACAAACGATGCTTCCTATGTATCCACCAATGACGCGCTCTCGGCGCTGATTTGGCGAAGCATCATGGCAGCTCAGTTCAATGCGGATAGTTTGAATGGCAGCGAAACCTCTGTGTTCAACATCGCTATCAATGGTCGGGGACGAAGCTGTCCGCCAATCCATCCTGAGACTATGGGAAGTTTTCTCGGATTCCTCCAAGTCGAGCTCCCTATCAAAAAGATCCTCGAGTCTGATAACCTCGCAACCTTATCAACCCTCATCCGGAAAGCCATCATTGCGATGGACAAGGATTTCTCGGGTTCATTTATCAACGATGTTATTCAGCTAGTCAACAATCAGGATGATTTAGGTGTTCTTATTCCAACGTCGTTTCTTGATGTGCCTGGTCAAAACTGCGCGCAGACGTCATGGGAGAAATTCCAGATGTACGATCTTGATTGGGGCTATGCACTTGGCGGGAAGATCAAAGCCATCAGATCACCTAGTTGTGGGATTCTTAATGGCATGCAGATCATGTACCCTCAGCATCCTGATGGTGGCCGAGAGATGTTGGTTGGTATCTATGAGAATTGCTTGGAGAGACTTTGTAACGATCCCGTCTGGACTAAATACGCGGAGCGTCGGTAGACATTAGCCATGTGGTTGTTAGTGACGCCATTCCGTGTACTGGTAGAATTCACAACAGACTACGTAAATGAATCATCGCTATCGTTGGACCCCATGTTCGTGTGATCAAAAGTGTTATTTTATTAAGTACGTATTGCGGGCATCTTGATCACCAGATGTGTCATAAGCAAACCCCGTGTAGCTCATAGTATGAAATAATAAAGAAATGACTTTGTCGAAAAGAATGACAAGCAACAGAACACAATTCGGAAGGAGACGAATATGAGGTATCAATAGTTAGAAATGCTAAGGCGTCACATTTTCTATATAACTGTATGATATGATACGAATTTCCTTGCATCTTACACAAACCAGAATAAGGAAGAAGCACTCCAAAAAGCTTCCCCACTGTCAGATTTGTTGCGACATACTAAGGCTATCCCGGTCTATGCTTGATCTCCATTCAAGACAATCATTTCACGGTTGAGAAGACTTTCAATGGCGCATTGGCTACATGGTGAGAGCTGTGTCCATGGAAAGAGATACTACCGTCAAGTGCGAAATGAGAGGAGTCTGACATGCATCGAGGACCATCAGTAACGGAGAAGAGCTGAGATGGATGCACATGGTTGGCCCTTGATAAACCTTTGGACGGCTACCGCATTGTCTTGTTTCGAAAAGGCCGCGGATCGCTGTAGTGGCCGTGCTGAAAAGAAGGCTAAGAAGGGTTTACAAGGGTCATTTTGCTGTGGAGAGAGACTAATGCTGTTCCCACTGGCAGAGTCACTGGTCTAGGTATGCTAGCCTAGTGCACTCATATTCCAGCCCGCCCTAAAAGCAGGCACAGGTAGCGGTGATCACCGCCAGGGGCTTTCTACCCTTGCAAATCGTCTTCACTATCGTCGAGAGATACGTGATTCTAACTCATCTGATCCCATCTCATACAACCTCAGCCTTATCAAATTTCTTCATCTCTATCTTCCATTCTTTATCCCTCCCCCGACAATAAGAAATGGCATTCAACCCCGATTTTGTCCATTGCACTATTTGCGGCTTGGTGCTCCGAGGCGACGTTGTTGCATTTTCCGGTCCCCACTGGCCAGAACTCTGTGATACGCCCCCATCCATGAAGGTGGCAGATGAACAAGTCACACGTTATGATGCCTTCGCCAATACTCATCGCGGTAACCTCATATCTCCCCCTGATCGCACGGAGATACATCCTCAATGGGACTATGACGTCAATGAAGACTCAGAGGATCCCTCGGAATGGGTGGGCAAGATGTATATCGGCATACACAGATCTTGCGAACAACTACTCAATCGCGTAATGAGCGCGTCGCCTAACGCCAAAGTCCGCTCAGTCGGAGAGTTTTGGTTGACGTTAGAACGTCGCTGTGCTAGATCCAAGACGGAGGATGCTGATAAGATTGGCCTGCATTTTACTCCTTCCATACCGAACTCTCAGCCTGGACAGCCCCTGTCTTGCGGGCTGGAACGTTACTATGTGCCTTTACCCAGTCTCTACCTATACGGAAACGAGTGGAATGGTTGGGTCAGTTTGAGCTTTATGTCAGAACGAGTGCTGTCGTTATTTACTAACATTATTTGACAGTGGAACGAGGACCCTATTGACATCCCGGATTTGAGTACTGCCTTGGTTGCCAATCTCGAGCTCGCACCGGAGCCTTCACAAGATGCCAAATGGTTCAGATACCAGATTGAGAAGTTGCCTCAGAAGGTCAAAGATCAAATCTGCTCCTTCTTAAAGTATGGCCAAACTTCAACCGAGTGCAACAGCCTGATGCCCCAATCTATGTGGAATCAGGTATTTTTCCAGATTCCTTTTCTTTGGGATATCGATGCTCAAATCATCTATAATAAAACTGGAAAGGAAACAACTGACATTGAAAGATGGAACTGGGAAAAGATTGCCAGGCAGGTGATGAGCCCAGCGCAGATATCACCTCGTGAATCAGAGGAAGACAACAACCTTGGCTGGAGCCACGATAAGGTGGGCCTACGTGTTCCTGGTGCATTCACTAATCGCCGACGAATCTGGCAGATTTTGGAGGAGATGTATCCAAACGATGTGCAGCATTGAATTCGTCTACCATCAATGTAAATTACAGACATTGAGTTCTGAAAATCGTTGCCGGGATTATTGCCATATTGATCCTGTTCAAATATTTGTTGCGACCCGTGTCCTTCGACATCCCCGCCAACCCGTCTGTTGTTGGACTAACTAAGACCAAGTAGAGAGTTTGAATGGCCTTCTCAAGATCCAATAGCTACCCAAGAAACCTCACAAGAGTACAATTTACTGTCACCCCAAGTGTCGACATGTGCAACAAATCCTTCCGTATCCACCCCCGTGGCGTACACCTTGACTCTGAAATCCGCATCTTTGGATGCGTCCGCTGCTGAGATACTGACTTGTACAGTTGGGACTGTCTTGAATTCCTTTGAGAACTTCACACGACCCTGAGCTTTCTGGAATCCATTTGTGGACTTCACACGCCCTACTGTTTCGAGGCGTGGGTAATCCCATGATCGCACGGTAGGCGTGCTCCATGTCCCACTATCAACCACAACTGGTGATGAAGTTTGCTCCAGGGACCTCATAATAAGGTTTCCATCCTGAATTACACTTTTCAGGGACAGATCATCGACTCTTTGTGATAGGGAAGCTAGCCGGGCTGTGAGATCAGCGATAAACTCGTCTCTTGCGGCGGGACGTTCATCGGGGATATCAGCCTCATGTACCCGTCCAGTCCTCTTGCAGCGGAATCTGACTCGTCTCGTTGGCGTAGAGTCGGAAATGGAACTCGAACTGGGCGTATTGCAACGTACAGTGGATTCGTAACTGGTACTGGGTGTGTTGCAACGCACAGTCGATTCGTCCGATTCGTCGAGGAACTCGGAAGGGCTCATACACGCCACACCTTGTGGCGGTTGTGAAGAAGAGCTCGCCATCGATGGAGACAAGTGGAAGTTCTTCATCGGATGTTCTGCTCGTTGAAGTAAGTCTTCTGTAACTTGGGATCTTGAGGAGGTGCTCACATTTGGAGAAGTGTTCGTTCAACGCTTCCTTTTGTTTTTTGCTGACTTGGTTGTTGTGGCAAGGCTGATGTCTGTGTTGTTAATGTTGGTGGATGCAAGAGAAAAGAGAAGGCAAGGGCAAGGCATCTTGTGCAGCAGCCGGAACCTTATGTTAGGGTAGGGCAAAGAGAGAAGAGGTTTTATTGGAGTCATCACTATTTAAAGTGTGAATTGGCGGCGGAAAGTGTATACCCGCGCGTACGTTCACATATGGTTGGATGACTTGGCGAAGGGAAAACCTTGATGCATCTATGCTGGCTGGGAAATAGAGGAAAATTGATACAGTGCCTTTGCTGCAAATGCACTACACCCAAATGACATCTATTACCTATGGCTGCCTTTGGCGTTTACTGTATTTAACACAATCCAGGGCAGCCATACAAGCAAGGCGCTAAGATCCTTTCTTATCCCTCCTCGGGAGAGGATGAACTGATTCTCGTGCTTTATCGGGGACAATATGTTGTGAAATGAATCTAAATGTCTATATATCTATCTGTGTCTGATACAAGCTAAAGGAAAGGGACTCGTTTCTCATTCTGAAATTGCGATTCTTTATCACTGGTGTGGGCTCTCATGTGGTGTGTTTTGTGTGCTGTCACTGTGCAGCGCCATTGGACTTGAAGCAAACGCCATTCTGCTGATGCAATCGAACAGCAGTTGAGCGACTGAAAACGCGGTGGCAGAAGCTACACGCGTAAACCCTTCTTAGTCCTTTCTTTTCGTTCTCGTGGCGCCGAAGGTTGGCACGACTGCTGAATGCTCTTCCATGACAGCATTCTTCGTTGCAAATGAATGATTCCTTTGTACCACTTTCTTTTGCAGAGGGATGGCTGTTGGCAGATACTGATGACGCTCTGGATGAATCTGTCGAAGAGTCTTGCCATGCACCCATTGTTGGGTCAAAAGCTGGGAAATCCTGCCAGCCGCCCATCGTCAGATCATAGGCCATGGGATCTTGCCAGTCTGTTATTGTTGTGTCAAACGCCAGAAAATCTTGCCACCCATCCATCGTTGAGTCAAGGGCTAGAGGGTCCTCTTGACTTGTCATGAGAGGAACTCCATGACCATTATTGTAGTCCTAAAACCATTGGTCAGATTTGTTTGACCAGATCTATAGATCAACGCACCATGTAAAAGCCATCTGGGAATCCGGCGCTAAAGCCATCTGAGATAGTATTGCGAATATCTTGTTGTTGATGCAATGATGTTTCCGAAGTATTAGGTTGGCTTGACTGGCGCCAAGACTTTGTTGGTTTATAGTCAGTGCCGTTAGTGGATCGCATTGCTTTATGCCAATGATATAGTTCTCGAGAAGATCTTTGCTATTGTTGTCTTAGTCCCTCAAGCCGTTATGAGTACTGTTCTGTTGGGATCGTCTCTTCAAAGACTCCATGTTGATCAGTGGCGCCGATCTGCCCTTTATACGACCTTGCCAGGGGTGAAAATTGTGAGATGAAAGGAGGCTCAGTTCACTTGCCAGGGGTGAAAATTGTGAGATGACAGGAGGCTCAGTTCACTTGCCAGGGATTCGTATTTGGTGATGTGATGCGACGACGAATAGGACTTTGAGCACGCAACCGAGGCTCAGTGAGCAGACTGACATAAGATGAAGCAAATACATAGCGTGAGATTCGGCAGATACGTTGAGACTGACAAGGTAGAGTTTTTTTTGTTGTTACAGTCGAGACACGTCCTTATGACAAGCATTCAGATCCCAAAGTACCGCATGTGTGTGGCGTAAAAATGGGGACGATAGAACGATCCGTAGAACATGCAATGAACGCCCTCGTTTAGTAGGCGAGACACTATGAGAGCGACAGCAGCTCAGTACTACATTGTCACTGCAACGCCAGGAGTTGTAGTAATTAGCGTAGCGCTTACCCTCGCCAATCGGCAAAGTGGAAATATTATGGCGATCATCGCGGACAATAAAATGTTAGTTAGATCGCCTAGCTTACGGGACATTCGTAGGCCCTACATGTGTCGGCTGCTTATGGCCGTCTTGCCGCGCAAACTTTTCTATAAGCCGCAGTATCCACCGATACATAAGACACGTTGCAAAATACGCGTAGATATTGGCCTGGATTTTGTAGGATCTCTATGTAGCATCTCGGCATTGCCCGATTAGGCATCTGGGATGACTAAATGCCGTGCTTCCCGCCGGAGTGGATCTATGAATCCAGTCAGATCCTACGGCTCTTTAACGGAACGGGACGGCCATGTACCCGTGTGATCACACCATACCTATCAGAGATGTGCAGGATCTGCTCTTCACTCGTAATCGTAGAAACCTTCGCTTTCATTGGCTGTTGAGATGTTACTTTGTGCTATTGACGGCGAGTGTCTACTCGCTGCTTACTCCGTACCTGCTCCAGAAACACAATACTCAGCGTACGCCGGTGATCAACTCTTATTCTACGCCAAGAAATGTCACTTATTAATTTTCGGATTCGTATATACAGATGCCATCGCTCAATTCCCATATTTATGTTGCGTCAAGAACAACGCAAGATGTGTTTATTGGAGTCCTGTTCTATGATGTATGTATCAATGGCTGGCCAGTTGAACAAAAATAAAAATAAGAATTTGAATAGTTCATACCACCAGAATATCAGTACTATCTCTAACTCCTCTATTGCACATGAATAACTTGCCCTTAAGTCGAAAATGGAATGACTCGTGGCTTCATGAACGCCGCCAACACCTCATCCGTGATCTCCTTTCGTCTACCCTGGAACTCCACCAAGTATGCCTTGATGGCCTCAACGACCTCCTGCACTAATCCATCATGACTCAAATCCTCTAACGTTGAAAAGTTCTCAACATTTGGTTGGTAGGCCCGCAGGTAATCAAGCATAACCGACCTAGTGCTAGCATCATTGCTGCTAAGCTGCTTCCTCAGCTTCTCCTCAGCGACAGAAACCTCGTCATCCAGGAAGATGGCAGACGAAGTCACTGATGCCGACATCTTGCCCGTGTCCTTGGGATCGAGGCTGGGTACTAGCGATGTGTAGATGAAGGACGGCTTGCGCTCTCCGACCTGAGACGCATATTTACGACTGATCCAGAAGAAAGGATCGACATCTGTGCCGATGACGGTCAGACTGGGCAGACCCTTTGTCTTGACGTCTGGTAGAATATCTTGGAAACTACCAGGCATAAAGCCGGCGCTCTGCTTGGCAAAGAAGTTGAACATGCCAATGTTCATGCTTCCGTATTGAAAGCCGGTATGTTGATGAACCTCCTCTGGAGTAATGCGCTTGGCAAACTCCAGGCTGCACTCATAAAGAAGACCATTGCTATTCTCGAGAGATGAGAACATGTAAGTGAGTTTCAGGTCAAATCCGAACGCAAGGATGTCCTTTGCGTTTCCGATTGTGTAGCGTCTGATGTCCTCCAATGTGTACTTTGAATTGAAGAGGTACTTGGAGTCATCCGTCAACATAATAATTGTGGGTGCCTTGAAGACATCTTGAAGATATCTACGTGAAATCAATATTCAGCTCGCAAGTGAGCTAGCGATAGGGTACTTACTTAGCTAGCTGGAAGGGTAGAGCATGACCGACGTGCATGCTAGTACTGCTTGGTCCTCGTCCAGTGAAAATAACAAACGGTTCACGTCGCTCGTAAGCGTCCAGGATGTCATTCAATTGCCGATGAGCAAACACGATTTGTCGAAGTAGGAAGTGATGAGGTTTCTTCCCAATCAGACGCTCAAAGCGCTGGACAATGTCCGAGCCGACTGCTAAGGCTCCCGACTTATTCAGGAACTTGGCGCTGTCAGCACTCAGACTGAAGGTATTGACTGAACCCATTTTCACAATTGAGCACGCCTAAAGTTTGACGAGACAGATGAGGGCGACAAGTGAACAGCGATACTTGGAGGGGATGGGTAACTTGCGGAACGACGAAGAGAACAGTGCAGAGGATGATGTGAGATAAAGAGGCAGCCCAGTTTTCTGTCGGGTGGAATTTAGTTATGTAGCATATCTAGATAAATTCAGATCATGAAACGACGTCGAACTACACATAGAGAGGCGTTGTGGCCAAGAGTTGAGGCTGACGGGAGATGGCTATGCAAGTCCCTAGCGCGACAGCCATTACGGGATATCTTGGTGGCCTGCGACGCTGCTACGCCGCATGAGGATTGATTTGTCTTGGTTGTGAACTGGTCAAGGATAACCCCTGCTGAGATCACGGCCACTACTTTTAGCAAATCCTAAGTCCGAGGCTTGGCTAGATCCGTTGAGAAAAGCTTATCCCGAATGATTCACCACTAAGGGTAGGTATTATCCCGCCTGCTTATGCCGTCGGACTACCCGTGCCTGCAGAAAGTACCCAGCTGGTGAGGAAGGCTTACTAACAATGTCAGACTATTGCGGGTCCAATCCGACCCGGCAGGATTCGGTTACATCCTGCGACGAAGAGTCCTTAGTACAAGCCCTGTGAGGCAGGTCCTGAGAAACCCCTGCGATCTCGCCATTACTAGCGTGGATGAAACCATAAGCGCGTTATCTCGATTTGTTGAACTCCGATCTGATCCTCTCGGGTAAAAAATGCACACCCATTCTGATACGCTAGGAAGTATCGTACATTTTATCAGTAGGATTCTACAGTAGTATGTTTTATTCTACTCTGCGAGTCCCTTAGCGTCAGTCTCGTAAGACTGACATGCATTTGCGCCGTATAATCCCCGAATGCTATGCCCAGTCAGAGTTCATCGTTTCCTCGGTGCACATTGCTATATTACAAAGCAAAAAGAGGGTCATTCGTCCCGGGCCGAAGATATTCTCCGTCAGTATGGCGTCGTTGTCAAATCTGCAAATCGAACTACGTGCATTTGGAGAGCACAAGAGCTTCTACGCACGGCCTCTATAGTAGTCGTTATATGTGCATTTTGATTGCAGGAGTTCAGGACGATCATTGCTGTCATTCCAGCCGTTCGGGACAGGCCCTTTGAGATCGTGTCGATAGTGCTTGCAGTCGTTCGTAGTAAAGTAGTAATAAATATAAACGGCCAATATCAACCGAGAGAAAGCGAGCATGCCACACAAATCCAGCTATCGCCTTACCCCTTCAGCCTAGGATGATGATCCAGCTGTGAAATCCTGCCAAAAGTCCATGGCGCCTTACAGCTGCACCATGAATCAACAGGCCCGACCCGAGCCATGCCACGCCGTAAGCGCAAACTAGGACAGAGTTTTCTTGAATGAAGTTCGTTCAATCATGTCAAGCGCTCTCAACCATACCTTTCACCATGCTCCTGCAGTAACGGACCCCTGGTTGAAACGGAATAGAACCATTGGCAGACCACAACATGTCTCCGCCTCATTGCCCCGTGGATGCAGTAATCGTATCAAAGTCCTCAAGCGGCGAGCAAGACTAGGCTCCCATCTCGATGCTCACTGTGCCTCAAGTCAGATCGGAACTAAGGCATGGCGAGAGGGTGTCAACGGTAATGAAACGAAACGGGTTGTAGAGATAGAGAACGTCGTCGTTTTTGATATAAAAGGGTAGGATAGGTACACTTTGAAATAATTATTGCAACCCTCAGATTCCCCACGACATTCACTAAGTATCTTTAAGTTGATTCTACAAGTCTGACATCATGTTCGAGGTTCGATCAGCATTTGCCGACAAGGCTGAGAAGGCTACTTCAGTAGTAGTACGTGAAGTTGAACTTTCAGACGAAGAAGACAGTATGTCAGCCCACTCCATACCTTCAACACTCTAATATTGACGCTATCCAGATGCACCACTTGATGCCTATATCACCGAGCTAGCTGATGAGATTCTGGATGTTGTCCAGAAGTATGGCATGCATACCAAGACCACAGAAGATGGTGTCGACAGTGTTCGACAATGGGATGGACGCTCCAAGTTCAGAACTCACGTCGAGTATTGGATCCGTCGTCGTGAACCGATCAACTTTGTCATTCCATCCTACCCTTTCAAATCGGTAAGTTTCTCTTTATGTTCGAGCTTAAGAGAATTATTGTTTTAACATTGACAAGGAAAACCCTGACAAGGTGACTGGTTCACTTCCTGACATGGGAGAATACATCGGACTCCACAAACTCCATTCCATGACACTGGATGTCACTCAAGTGTACCCCTTCGGAGCCCAAGTGACAGTAGCCTCTGACGGAGCAGTATTCAATGGTACGTAAAACTCTTCGTCTAGTGAAAGAACAATATCTCATCATCTCAACAGACATCTACCCTACCTCAGACGAAAAGGTCTGGGAATACTCCCAAGCCATCGACCGCATGGCCAAGACCTACGGCTTCAACGTCAGAATTAGCTCACCCCACGAGCTAATGGGTGTCCCTACAGTACCCCTCGACAAAGAATCCTACATCGAGGGTCTCCACAACTGCCGCAGTCAAATCGAAAAGCACACCAAGCCCGAGCTTCTAGACGCGCTCTTCGCCCGTGACCCTGACTCACTTCGTACCTACACCCAAATGAGCCGCTTCTACGAAATTGATCTTAAGTACACCCCCGTCATGCAGGGACTCAGCCGCATGCAGGGAAAGAAGATTACCAAGAAACTAGCCCGAGCCACCATGGCCCGCTCTGAGGCCTTTACCGGGTTAGTTCTCAAGGCGCTCCCGCACCACGTGCGTCTGTCAGTGCACGCCTCCACTGGTGCTGTCAAGCTGTCGTTCCCTCTTGTTCCGCAGGGATTAGGTCAGGCTTCCGTGTTCCGCGTGCCATGGATGTCATCCATTTCCGTTAACGTGGCTGGCGTGTTTGAGAGTGTTTACTCGGGCGATGTGCGCGATACGCACGATTTGGTGTACAAGGATGGTCAGCCTTGGTGTTACAGGGAGAGGAATGACTTGTTCAACTTCGTGGGCAAGGATATCGTACTTGATCATCTCTATCCTCGTGGTCTTTTGGTCACTAGTGAGAAGGAAAACGAGTCACTCACTATGACTGATGAAGATGTTGAGAGGGTAAAGAGCCTTGCGAAGTTGCAGCCGGTACATGTCTATGGCTTTAGCAACTTTAAGGAGGGACTACTTGACCTTTGAAGTCAATAGTGGAGACATTTTGGGTGGTATATTTTACGGCAAAATTGGACTTAAAAGTGTAGATAGAATGGCAGTCGCATTTTTTACAGTTACTATAGAACTAGATTGAACAATTGAGAATCTTCGAACCGATCTTACTTGCACGCATTCCCACACCAAAGGCCAGTTCGTGTGATCAAAAGTGTTGTATTATTAAGTACCCATTGCGGGTATTTTTACTACAGATGTGACATTAACAGACACCGAACAGCTACACGAAAGGACTCAGCGTGTCAAAAGTGACAGGTCCGTCTGTGGGCCTGTTAACAAGGACCCATGCGATACCAGGTCTCTGAACGAACTACACGATCCTGCCATGCATCTATCTTCATAACAAAGCACTTATGATAGCACAATGTGACTTTGCCATATCCGCCAGTTTGACGGCAGACATGTCGTTGAGTTGTAGGGTAAATGTAGTGATGTGACTTTTACTGTTCACGGCACATTTCATCCGTCCCTTGTAACACGCTACTTGCTTGCTGTGGGTCCTTGTCTCTTTCCCTGCATAAATAATTTCTCTGTGTCTCTATGAATGATTCCTCTATTATTACGCGATTGCCAAACTGCACTCCTCCCGGTCCGTCTTTTTCCCCCAAGTAACATACGTATGCTAACACCAACCACCAACAAAATGTTTCGACTCCACCGTAACCATCTAAGCACCACCTGTGGCCTGTCCCTGCTTGAGCTTCTTCCATGGCATCGCCAGAGCAATTAGAAAGCCGAGACCAATCGTACCGATAGCCATCGCATAAACCACCTTGAGACCATGCATGTAGCCAGCCAGCACATCGTTGAGCTCATCGCCCTTGAAGACATTGTAAATATCCGTAGCTCCTGTCAGAACCAGCAAGTCCCTGCTGATGGTGTCACTGAGTTCCATGACCTTGGCCGTCATTTGGTCTACAAAGGCGGCCTGGGCAGCGGACATGAAAAGTGAAGCGCCATAGGATTGGAAGACTGGGTAGTTCGTCAGTATATGTGCAGGAGTAAGTGTAGGGAGGGAAAGTACTAACATAAGATGTTGGACGTGATGAGCGCCATGTCCATGGGATCGCAGGAACCCTGACCAACAGTCAAAGGAATCTGATACGCAAGTCCCCAACCGACACCAGCAAGGATCTGGTATCCGATCCACTTGCCGGTGGAGGTGTGCAGGTCGAAGGTATAGATGAGACCCGCGCCAACAGTAGAGAGACCAAGGGCAAAGAGCAAAATATGCTGGTACCGACCGGTCTTGGAGATGAGACCGCCAGCGAGGAAAATGCCGAATGTTACAGCGATGACCATGGGCAGGTTGCGAACTCCAGACATGATGGGAGTAGCATGATCGATACTCTGGAAGTAGATGGGTACGTAGTAAACAACTGGGAAGAAGGAGCCGCCAATGGCGATGGCGATACCAGACATGACCAAATTTGTTCTGTCTCTGATGATGCGTGGAACGATCATGGCACGTTCGTCCATCCACCATTCATTCGCAGCCCAAACGAGTAGGATAAGAACGAAACCAACGAGGAGACCAATGACCTTGGAGCTTCCCCAGCTGTACTTTCCTTGACCGTATTCAACACCGAGGACAAAGCAAATAGTCGCAGCGATAAGAAGACCGACACCGACAAGATCCATTTGCAACAGCTTCTCCTTCAAGGGGACGCGAGCTGGTTTCGCCTGAGGTGGGTCACTGAAGAAGAATGTGATGATAGCGATGGAGATGGCGCCAACAGGAAGATTGATGTAAAAGCACCATCTCCAAGAAACCTTATCAGCGAAAATACCGCCCACAAGAGGACCGATGACATTGGCGAAGCCGTAAGAAATGCCCAGCAGACCGAGTAGCATTGGCCGTCTTTCAGGTGTAGCCGAGTAGGCGATGATGGTGTAGCTACCGGCACTCACGCCAGCGCCACCCACGCCGGCAATGGCGCGTCCAACAATAAGGGCATTGGAGTTGGGAGCAGCGCCGCAAATAGCAGAACCAATCTCAAAAATGATGATAGCTGTAAGGAAGGATATCTTGAGTGGAAAGTATTTGTAAACCTTGCCCCAGCAGGACTGGAACGATCCGATGGTGACGAAGAAGGCAGAAGAGTACCATCCGACCTTGTCAAGACCCTGAAACTCATCTGTGATTTTGGGAATAGCGGTAGCGATGATTGTCTAAAGAAGGTCAGTGGCTGATCATTTGAGAGGAAATGAAGAAAACTCACCATGTCAAGAGCGATCAAGAAAAGAGCCAAAGCCAACGCAATAGCGATAAAAGTAAGTTGTAATCCCTTGGGATACTCAACCTCAGAAGACTGGCTGTCATCGTCGGTATTCGTCTCTCTAGCCTCAGTCTTGGTCTCGACCTTGAAAGCTGGCTCAGGGTCTGCGGTAACATCACTTGCCATAACTGGCGCTCTGTCAAGACCTGACGAAGAAGACATGGTCGTTGTTTGCTGGTAACTGACTGTTGAATGTCGTGTTTGTGAGTAGGGCATGCTCTTTTTTAGCTAGCATTCTCTCTGACATGTGGATGCACGTGTCTTCGAGCAATAGCTTAATAATTCATTTCGAATTAATCAGCGAGGAATCTGCCGAAAAAGAAAGGCCCTTTTCGCTTACATGCTCATGCTTTCGTTTCCGCTGTAAGATGCATGGCCAACAAGGACGATGTCTCACTGATCTTACACCAGGTTCTTTTGTAACTCCGCTGGGCCCCTACTTCTAACCGATTGGTTCTCGGGTTAATGGTGAGGAGCTAAGGGGATGCTAAGCCCTGAACCCCCTGTATTTTGCGCTATTTCCCGCGGCAGGGCCGATGCAACGTGAACAAGGGTCGGCCAACAGGGTAAGATGGAAGATCGTAAGCCTCAAGGGGCGTGTCTCTTAGAGAATGGTTGAAATGCAATAGCTGGAGGGATCGATTATTCTCCGAGACGAGGTTAGGGCTGTGGCATTCATTTGATTGAGGTTACGAAGAGTGTGCCAAAATAGAATCACACCGTCGTTACCATTAGGACAAGAGAAATTGGCACAAGATTGACTTGTAGCAAAGCTTTTCATCCAGATGATGGCATTCTCTATAATTGAATGACACGTATGTGCATTTCAATGTGAATTTTTCAAGCTGTCTATGTCTTATGTCTACATCTAATTGTCAAGGAACCCAAAAACCTCCTTCTTAAACGCCTCGGTATCCTCCAAATGACACATGTGACTGCATCCCTTGAGCGTAACCTGGCGACTGTTCTCAATCTCTTCAACGAGAGGCTTAACACCAGCGTCATCTGCCCAATCATACTCGCCGTGAAGCACCAATGTTGGAACCTTGATATCCTTGCAGCGGCCAACAACAGACCAGCCTAGTGAAGTTTGTTAGCACGCGCTATAGCTCTAAGTTGCTGGGGCTTACCTTTCAACGCTCCCAATGTAGCAAATTGGCTAGGTCCCAGCATGGTTGCATATACAGCCGGGTTGCTCATGATGGTGCCAAAGAAGCCCTGAGCCGCTTCGGGCCAAGGGTCCAATCTGCAGACATGCTTATCTTGCAGCTTCTTCAAAATAGCCTGCAGTCGTGGATCCTGATATTGCTGGGCGGCGTCCAGTTCCAATGCCAGGTCCCGTTCAGCTGAGTCTAGCTCATTCAGGGTATCCTTGATCTTGTTCGTCCACAGCTCAACGGAAGCAGGAACAGAGTCCAAGATCAAATGTTTCATCTTGGGCTGGTACTTGATGACATATTCAAGGCCCATCATGCCGCCCCAGGAGTGACCAAGATAGTCAAACTCTTGGATGCCGAGCTTAGTCACCAGGTTGTTGAGTTCAGCAGTGTATACATCGACTGACAGGTTGGGCAGCGACTTTGACTCAAAGGTGAAGTTGGTGCTCTTGGCATTTCCGACTTGATCGTACAGGACCAAAGGTCTGCCAGTTTCTGCAGGGTAGCTGGCGAGGGGGTTCAGGAAGTAATCGTGGCTTGAGCCAGGACCGCCATGAGCTGCGATCAATGGTCGCTGGCCTGACTTCAAGTCGCCGATGATGCGATAGAAGGTCTCAACTTGTTGGTCGAGAGCTTCATGGGTGAAAGGCACAGTGCCGGTTGTATCAGCAATGGACGACATCTTGAAAAGAGGGTAATGAAAATGGGTAAATCTGAATGGAGTCAATTAGGTGGTTTTCCTTGAAGCTGAGACATGTTCCAGAATGTCACGAATACATATACTGTAAAGCTCATCATGACAAGATCCCACCACGACACACAAAATGGGAGCCTTCTTTTTCGGTACTGGCAGTAAGCAGAAGGAAGCGAAAACCCCATGTCGAGGCGATGAAACATGGATGGATTGACGCTAGGGACTCACGCTAAGGGACTCGGCCGCTAAGGACTTTTGTCAAGCTGACATGCATCACACGCTAAGGACTCGAATCCGACAAGGATTAGACTACCCTGCAATACGCCCTGGCCAGCTTGAGAAGTTCCGAGGACAAGGGTTCTGTTGTCTCCAATTGCCATCGTGCCATCACATCGTTCAGATCTGCTTATAGCTTACAAATACGATACAGTGGCCACTGTTGTTATCTCCGCAAAGACCGTTGACGACTTTCAACAGCATCGTTTTGGACTTGAGTGTTCTTGAGGTTTCGTCGGTCGTCTTTTTGTCCTACACTTGGCTCAAATTTTGAATCCTTGAAGAAAAGCTGTATATCCATTTACTTACCCATCACAAGTCTCCCATCCCAAACGACGGTGATTCTTTAGTATCGCTGAGAAGATTACCCTATAACCATGGGCTCTATCAACCCCAGCCCCACTACTGCTCGGTCAGACCCAGCTTTTACCACTCTCACCTCTGATCCAGATGTTCGAGCTCGTCCATTCTCCACAGTCGAGAAGCTGCTCTATCACTTCAAGACCGTCACAGCACCTCTCGCAAAGGAACACCTTTCTATCTACACTGCTCTGAAACTATCATTCCCTTCTTCGGTGGTCGATCCAGTACCCCACATCCGTACAGCATGGGCTGCGACAGTCAAACATCACCCACAGCTTGGAAGCGTCCTCAACTTGCAAAATCGCAGTGATAAATCTGGAAAGACTCCCGCTGTCCTCATACCCACCTATAACGCTGAGGAATGGCTGGCCAAGACTTTCCGAATAGATCACGAAGCAACAAGTGCAACAGCTCTCTTCGAATCAGCCAAAGATGAAGAGTATGCGACTTGCACTTGGATTCCCTCCTCCTCTCAAGTACTCTTCCAAACGAGCCACTGGCGCATGGATGGAGGTTCAGCAATGACCATTGCGGTCAATTTTCTTCATGTTCTGTCACAATCACTCGCCAAGGGCGCCGACGCCGCACTTGGCAGTTTCGCATCTCCTGTTGGCGATGGCAGCATAGCACCAAACGTGGATTGGATTCTAGACACTTTTTCCGACGAGGCTTGCACCCCAGACTACATGCGAAAAGCTGCAGATACCATGTACACTGACATGTTGGCCGGTGCGCCCAGCGTGGCGCTTCCTCCACGAGAGGGAAGCGATGAAGGCATTCCTGGAGACTCCACCAGAGCCACTCTCAGTTTTGGTAAAGAGACAACGAGTCAATTACTGACAGGGAGCAAAGCGAAGGGTATCACAATATCTCTCGTGACCCATGCTGCCATTATTCGCTGTTCTGCGAGGTATCCTCAACACCCGCTGTGCAAATCCTACGGGAGATTCGCCCCCGTTGACATATGCAAGGACTTCCCTTCACCATACAATACACCTCAGTACTCAATTGGTGAATATTGCGCAGCTTTCCCCGTCATCGTCTTGGATGTGGTAAATGAGAACAAGACATTTGATCAAGTTTGCGCTGAGTTGCATAAGTCATACGGACGAGCGAGAAACTCTGGATTCAAAGACGACGCGGGAAAACCCGTGTCCACCGCTGATCTTGGTGCTCCTTTCATCAGAAGGATTCTTGACTTGGTCAATACCCCTCCACCTCCAGATATACCAACTGTTCAGGCTGTCGACTTTGCCAGCATGGGCTTGGTAGAGAAGGTCTTGGATCGTACGTATCCTGTCCCAGGTGGAGATAACGAAGGAGATGTGGTAGTGGAAGACTTTTGGTTGGGGACGCAGATGATAGCAAAGGCTGTGCAGTGTCATGGCTGGACTTTCAGAGATCAGTTTGTGTTGACGGCTAGCTGGAATAAGAGTTACTACGATAGAGCTTTCATAGAGAGGTTCTTGAAGGAGGTGAAAGAAGAGATGATTCGGGGACTTGAGGCTTAGCAGTCGTCGTGGATGGACACATATACATGTCATCAGTGTGAACAAGGATTAGGCAGTCGTTTATTAACATAAGTTCGATAGATAAAACTATCCACTCTACGCAATCAATTGATGACAGACCTTTCTGAATACGTGAGAGGCAGTACAAGATAGACACAGATAAGGCCCTTAGAACCTGTTTAATGTAGTTTACACAAACTTCGTTTGCAATCTTGTGATATTGAAAGGTGGACCGTTATTATTTGCGAAACTAACGTAACATAGTGAGACTAAGCGAGTGAATAAAAGAGATCGAGCATGGATAATGCTCAAGATGAGCGATGGGCAGTTGTCTTCGAAAGCTCTCCAAGGGCCTTCTCGCCCACCGCCGCATCAACAGGATTACATATGACAAAGGTAAAAAACAGGTAAAGAGTGCTGGTCCTTCAGGGAATGGTTCCAATCTCCGAGTGGCTTCGACAACAAGCTCCATATCACGACTAAGCAATCTCAGGGCAGGTGCCAAGAATGATGCAGTCAGGGTTGACGCCAATGATGCAGCGGTCGCCATCCATAACACTGTCTGCGGGACAAACAGGCTTCTTGATGGAATAACAGTCGGTGCCACGGGCGATGTAGCCAGCTGGACAGGTTGGTCCCTTCTTGAGGACACACTCGCCATTCTCAAGGGTAAAGCCATCTTCACAGCGTGGCTTCCGGTATGAAACACAGTAGTCACCCATGGGAGTAGTATCGGGAGGACAATCGGCCTTGGCGACACACTTGCCGCCAGAGAGAGTAGCCCCATCAGTACAAGAAGGTGTTTGGGAACGGGAGATACACGAGCCAGTCTTCTCGTCGAACTCGGTGAAGGGGTCTGAGCATTCTGGTCCCTTGTTGGAGATACAGCGGTCTCCTACCAGGGTGTAGTCGCCAGAACAGTTGGCACGAGTGATACAGCTGTCTCCACTGCGGACTGTATCCGTGGGACAGACTGGCAGGGTGTCGATAACACAGCGTCCGCCCTTCAGGTAGAAAGGAGGGAGACATGATGGTCTGTGTCGGTGGACACACGCGCGTCTCTCAAGCGAGTAGACGTAATCGGGCTCAGGGCAGCCTGGGCTTCTGATGGAGACACAGTACTCTCCTTCAGGCATCGTGTCTTCGGGACACGTGGAAGTGGTACGAGTGACACACTTGTCGCCCAGCAAAACGAGACCGTCCTTGCAACCGGGCTGGACGTCGCCGTAGATACAGTAGTCGCCGCTCCTGGTGGTTCCGGCAGGACAGCTGAGAATCTTCTCGCCGATACAAGCGTTGCCCTGCTGCTTGAGGCCGGTGGGACAGTCAGGGGTATGGACAGTGGAGATGCACTTGTCATCGACAGCGATTGTGCCAGTTGGACAGTTAGGGCCTTCAATAATGCACTCGTTGCGAGTAGGAGAGAGCTTGCCATCGGTACAGTAGGGATCCGTCTCGTAGACACACTTGTCCTTGAGCAACTTGAGAGGGCTCGGGCAGAAGGCTTCCTCTTTCTTGTAGCAGACACCCTTCTCAACGAAACCCTTTCCACCGTCACAGTCTGGGTGGCGTCCTGGAGTAGTAACACACTTGGTGTCGCGAAGCTCCGAGTCGGGAGGGCATTTGCCGGAGCCTGAGTAGTCCTGGGTACAGAAGGTGCCATCAAAACCGCCAAAGTCCTTGGGACAGCATGCAATCTTGTCACTGACGCGGTCCCATCGGTTCACGTATCCGGCCTGGCACTGGAGTGTATCCCGACGTTGGCAGCGGAATGCGACCTTGTCGAACTTGTAACCTGAAGGGCATTCAGGCGACTTGTCGGTCGAACATTGGCCATCAATCAGGGTTCCTTCCTTGCAAATAGGTGGCCTGCTGTATTCACACACGCCGTTACGGTACGTGGAGCCGGAAGGACAAGACGGACCGCGCTCGTGCACGCAAGTGTCGCCGGAGATGCGGAAACCGGTTGGGCAGGTTGGGGATTGCTCATGGATACAGCGGCCACCGACTGGCTTGGTCTTATCGGGGCAGACGGGTTCCTTGATGTGCACACACTTGCCGTCGACCACCTTGAGCCAGTCTTGGTGACATGTTGGGCCGTCTTCGTGAACACAGAGATTACCCTGGGCACGGAAGCCCTTTTCAGGACACTTGGGTACTTGATCGGTGATACAGAGGCCACTGACAATCTTCTTTCCACCTGGGCAAGTCGGTTCCTTCCTCAACACACACTGGCCGTTATCCAGAACAGTCTCTGGGGGACAGCTGGGAGGGACCTTGGAGGCACAGCCATCCTTGGTCGGCACCAAGCTTTTATCCTCGCAGACAGGACCAGAAGTGAGGATACAAACACCATTTGCAAAGTGCATGTTGGGAGGACAGACAGTGGACTTGGGATAGACACAGCCGACGCCGTTGAAGGTGGTGCCCTGTGGACAACACTTTGTGTTTCCATGAGGGTCGGTAGAGATGACAATATCGTCGATGGTGATTTTCTTGCCAACTTTCTGGCAAGCTGAGCCCATCAAGCATGAGCCCAATGTGCTTGCTTGAGTGCCCAATGGTGTCGTTAATAGCCCAGAGGAGCTCCCATCGAGGATGTGATGGGGATCCTGGGCCAAGACGACAGAGCTGGCGAATAAGACAGCGACGTCCCTGAGGCGCGTCATTGTGACAGCGCTGGACAAGGCTTGAATGGGAAAGAGAAAGGGCTTCTGTGTGAAAGAGAAGAGGAGGGTGGTGTGTCTGTTGCTTGGATCCTGTGGCTCAGAGATGGCGTGATGTAATGAGATATAAGTACTTGATGATCATCTGGTAAGCTATCCATTCAAGGCGGATTTCACATAATCGTTCGGATGCAACCAGAGGTTGGTAGATCCCCCGCTTGTAGCCAGCCTCAAACCGGGGCAACCTCAATGCGGCTGGTATCGTCGTAGCTGTGTCAGTTGTAACCGTAATGGAGGAGAGACATTGATTCTGTATAGCTCAACTAGGACGATGATGTCAAGGGATCTCAAGACTCAGATCATGACTTATTATCGAGACATGGCAGAAAGGACTCAGCCGCTTCGGCCGGCATATGAAGCGGGGTAATCGTTCTAGCATTCTTCAAGCACGGAATCTAAGGTTTTCGATTGTAGATCAGATTCAAGACATCTGATTTGAGCCACTCGGGATGCAGTATGCAAGTCTCCGTCTCCCCTTCTGCTGAGACGCTATCGTCAGCATGTAAGGTCACCGAGGTAGACCCGCATCTCAGCTTCAAGTCTTGCGGGGCAGGTTGAGTTCCTAGTAGCTTCTCTCCAAGATCTGCAATACTGTCACATGTGTCAAGGTAAATCTTGCAAAGTCCTTAGAAGTTGATATTTCCATTAGGTTTGTCGTGTTTCTCAATCAAGTAGAAAAGAATGATGATCCTGCGGACATCAACAGTTCACAAGGGTGTGTATTGTTATTGCTGCGCTGAAACTCAATACAGGATCTCCCTCAAGAAGGATTTAAGGTTATAAAATAAATGGGAAAGCATAGTGATCGACAATTTGAGCCATCATGACCATTACCGCAATTGTACCAACCCCCCAAGATAAGCACAAGGTTCACAGAAACGACGGCCCGAGAAACCTTGAGTAAGCGTCTGCCTTTTGCCTCTTCAGGCCTCGCGCCAAGACTATTATCCACAAAAGGCCATCACAAAAAGATCACTAGAAGGGGGTGTATTGCCTGGCTTGCAAATGTTCTTCCGTAACGACGTAAACGGTTGCGCCATCCTCCTCTGTCAAAGCTGAGCCTTCTGTATTTGGATCAAAGGGATCTTCACCCTCTGTTGTAGGGAGAAGATCTCCCCTAGGCTACACCATGCTCGGCCGATTCCGGTCTTGGGATTGCCAAAAGTCCCGTTACTTCGGTCTTACCAGTTAAGACAGGCGTCACTTGAGAATGTCTGTTGATTGGTGGTTGGAAGAAATATCTCGAGGGGGGTGTGGAAAGGTTCAGTGCATGTATCGAGAGAGACGTTTGAGACACTATTTGATCATAATCCTTAGCGCACAGATCTAAGGAATGATGGGTGTGAGATTGGGATCAAGAGATGGTTCCCGTGTCTTGGTGGATGCCTAGTGCTGTCTCGTCACATCGTCCTAGACTTGTTCTTGGCTAGGAATGTCAGTGTCTTTGTAGTGAATTTGTCTAGCATAGTGGAATGAGGCGACCTGACATGTGACCCCGGTCTTATGACAGAATACTACGTGAGAACGAAGTGTCTGAGAATTGATTCACATGCTTTCGGCAGCGAGCTGAGACCTTGACGATGGGGCAGACTCTGTACTGATGTGAGACTGAGGCCTCAGACATCAAAGGGCTGGATTGAGATTGATCCAATAGGGTTTCAGGGAAAGATACCGCTGCAAGGAGCGAGAAGAAAAGAAAAGTCTAAGACCTGACATACCCGGCAAAAGATGAAGTCATAAGCCGCTCGACACGGCACTTGAGATCATCTATCTTTTCCCTCAGTACTTCGCAATCTATGATTGAGTCAAAAGCGGAACAGGCAATGTGATTAAGCTCTCAGAAATAAAGAATAAATAAAATTGAGAAGATGCATTTCTTTCACATAGGTAAACACGTCAACATGGAATCAATGACTTGAGCTGTCAGCAGAAGACTAAATGTCTCGGAGACAATTTTACCCGCGAACGCCACGGTCCGTCCCTGGCGTCCCCATGGTCAGGCGGAGAGACCCGTGCCGCTATCTTAGCTCCCAGTTCGGAGTATGAGGACAGGGAATGTAAAAGCAAAACACTGTCTCACGGACCGAGTGCCGTGACCCCGTAGGCGGAATTTGGTTTAGACCACATTATTGCATAAGCATCTGAGAACAAGGAAGTATGAGACACGAGTTGACTCGTATAAGTCGACTGTTTTCTGCTGATTGACCATGAGCATCCTCATCCCTTCGTTACCAACATCCTACGGACCCTTCTACCAACAAGCCAATCTAACTTCGCTTTTTGCCTCCCCCTTGCATCCAACTCAATGACTGTCACCACGTCTACCATCATCGCAGACAGGGTCAGAGATAGGACCCTGACTCGAGATGACTTCAAGGACATGGCCAGTGGCGATGACATCAACACACCGGTCGACGGCAATACGCCTCTCGGTTACGCCGTATTGAACGGTGATACCTACGCAATCCGCCTCCTCCTCAACCACAAGGCCAACGTCAAGAAGAAGTCCCCCAATGGCCTTTCTGCCCTCCATATGGCAATTGATGCCAAGGAGAATGCAGCCCGCGTCGTCAAGATCCTTCTTGATCACCCTGACATCAATGTTGATGAAGAAGACGATTCTTATCCCCATGATACTCCCCTCATGCGGGCGCTCAAGAATAACCCGGATCCTGAGATCGTCAAAGCTCTCAAGGACAAGGGAGCTTCCGTCACTACCCCGAACAGCAAGGGCGAGACCGCGCTGGACTTGGCGGATCGTCTTCTAAACGCCAAGGTGAAGGAGGCTCTTGTTGACCCAGACCCTGCCAACCCAACTGGGACCTCACTTACACGGTTCCTCGTTTCGTCGGCGTTCCTCGCAATTGATTATCTCGCGCCTAAGAAGCCTATCCAAGACAGTGTCATCGATGCCTTCAGGGTGATCAACAAAGAGATTGTTGAGCCTCGCACGGCGGCGCCGGTATCCGCATATCCAACCACCAAGCCAGAATTGAGAACCATTTTAGACGACGTCGTCGCCACTCATGGCTTGGAGAGCTTCTTTCCACCGGGCAGTCCGGTCCTCGACAGCATTCTTTTGAAGGCTCATACGGTCGTGACTGACCCAAGTCTCGGCCTGCGTCTTACTACTGCGGAAGTCAAGTCATCCTTCCACATGGCTTTGTATCAGCCCATCATCTATTGCGGTCAGTAACCTCCCCAACCCTTCTCGATACGTCCATAGCTAACGAGTTGACGTACAGATGACAGCGGCTCCATGAAAGAACAAAACCGATGGCCAAACCTGTGTGAGATTGTCAGTCAAATTGCCTCTACAATGAGCCTGTTCTCGACCGATGAGAAGGGCGCCCACATCCGCTTCATCAATAAGGCAAGCGGCGGAGATAACCTAAAGGGCGATGCTCTCAAGGCTCAGATGGGCTTCACCCCAGAGGGCTACACCCCGATCGGCACGAACCTGAACAGCAAGATTCTCGAGCCGTTCATTTACAGCGTGACCAACGCAGGAGCAGCTTTCGAGCGCCCGATCCTTATCATCATCATCACTGATGGGGAGCCTAACCAGGAGGCTGCGGACACCTTGCAGAACGCAATCATTGAATGCCAGAAGAAATTGCAAGCTGCCTTCCATCCCCGCGATGGTAAGTTTAAATCTCTACAATTGAATTTCACATACTAATATCTGGCAGCTGTTCTTTTCTCTGCCAACCAAATCGGTAGCGCCCCAGAAGCTGTCAAGTTCCTCAGTGGTTTGATGGAAGTAAGCAAGCGGCCGGAATTTGTCGGTGTGCTCCGTGTCTCGGCAGAGAGATTGGATGCGAAATTCGCAGAGCTTAGAAAGAACAGAACCGAACTCCAATACTGGATCGATGAGAAGTTGTTTGGCCCTTGAAGGCATTCTTTGCCGGCCACGCTAGATAGTACGTACCGACAGGATCACAGTGTTCTTTGGTAGTTAAATGGTGGATAGCAGGTGGGCAGTTGGGGAAGGTTTCAATCTTGCTTGGAAGACGTTTCTTAATGTAATTGCTTTTAAGACTGCTGCAATTTCTGTATCCCATGACAATACAAACACTTATGCTTGGAAAAATATTGGTCTACCGTGACATTTCACCCAAACAGGCAATGGAGCTCTTAGAGAGTAGGCCTTGTCCGGCTGGAACCCCGCCATCTATCTACAAAGTTCATGGTAATCAACACCCCCCACTCAGTAGGGTCATGATCTTCAGTCTTGGCGGAAAATGCTATGCTTAAACAGTAACCTATGGAACCATAAAAGAACGACTGCAGCTCCGTTGAATGTAGGATCTTCGCTCACTCAAAGCCACAGAGACCTGTGACAGAACGCTTGTTGTGATGAATACAGCCGAAGCAACGGCAGTCACAATCACAAGCAAAGACAGTCATTTTTACAAAGAAAACTATTGATTGCTATCTGCTACCTATCCGACAACTAATTACATCCTTCCTCACCATCCATCGCATCTCCAATCATGCTTCAGATTAAATTTGTGGACTAACACGATGCACACATAGCACCTTATCAGGCCAACCAGCATTCCAGGAAAATGTTTCCTAGATCTTGTCACCCTTAAAGATCATGTAAGAGTTGGGGTAGTTCTTCATGCGACTCGTCTCAAAGTGACTGTACGGCGAGTCGATAAAGACATAACATTTGTTGGGCTGTCGAGGAAATTAGCAATGATTGAGAATAATGATCTGGGTGACTTACAGTATTGACGTCCCATCGGATGGCAAGGCAGTCGCTCGCGTTGTTGCAATGCTCCCTGGCGCAGGCAGCAGGTGAACTAGCCTCGCGTAGCGAGAATCTTCCTGGGTTTACATGAGTGTTGGGCTTGAGCACATAGTTGGTATCGTCGACGTTGAAGGGTGGGAGTGTGTTAGGCCAGGCGGTGAAACCACCTGGGTTGTAGCAGATGTCGTCCTTGCCCCGTGCAGTGGCCTTGCATTTGTCCTCACAATCCTTGCGAAGACTATCCTTCTGGCTTTCGCATTTATCGTCAGAGGCCTTCTGCTCCTTGGCCAGCTTGTCGCTGCATTGCTTGTCAAGCTCGTCCTTCTCCTTCTGGCACTTGGACTGCTCCTTCTGCTGCTGGCTCTTGGCATCATCAAGGTCCTGAGTGCACTGTTTGTTGATAGCATCCTTCTCCTTCTCGCACTTAGACTCCTGCTGCTTCTGCTGCTGCTCCTTAGCAGTGTCAGCATCTTGAGCGCATTTGTTCTTGATGGCATCCTTCTCAGCCTGGCACTTGTTCTCGGACTGTTGCTGCTGCTTGTCCTTGGCAGAATCAATGTCATGAGCGCACTGGTTCTTGATGACCTCCTTCTCAGCTTGGCACTTGTCTTCAGCTTGCTTGTGCTGATTCTTGGCAGCATCAAGATCATGAGCGCATTGTTTGTTGATGACATCCTTCTCAGCTTGACACTTGCTCTCACATTGCTTCTGCTGCTTCTTGGCAGAGTCGAGGTCATGAGCACACTGCTTGTTGATGATATCCTTCTCAGCTTGACAGGTGGCCTCCAAAGCCGTCTTGTCGGTGTTGCGAGTGTTTTCGCACTCCTTCTGGAGGTTGGTCTTGTCTGTCTGGCATTGGTTCTCGGACTGTTTCTGTTGTTCCTTGACAGTCTTGAGCTTGTCAGTGCATTGCTGAAGTTGCTCTTCCTTTTGTCGGATGGCGTCATTGCACTTGTTGTCACAGTCCTTCGCCTTCTGGTTGGCCTTCGACAGGTCGTCAACGCATTTCTGACTGAGCTTGTCATAGCCGTCGGCACAACGCTTGCGATCTTCGGCACACTGGCTCTCGATACGTTCGCGCTCGGCCTTGTCCGCCTTGTTGCTCGAATTACATTCGTCAAGCTGCCTCTGAAGATCCTTGTCTTGTTTGGACCTGCAGCTGCGTTCGCAATCGTCTCGAGCTTCTTTGACAGCTTGCCTCCTCTTGTTGATTTCTTCATCGAGTTTGGCTTGGCACTGCCTGTTATGAAGTTTTTGATCTTCTTCTCTGGCGTTCTTCTCCTCGGCCAAATCTCGTTCTGCCTTGTTCTTGGCGTCGCGAAGGGCTGCGTTCTCGGCCTGAAGGCGTGCTACTTGAGCCTTGAGGTCGTCGCTGCCAGCTCCGCAATTCTTCTCAGCCTCGCGACGCGCAGCATCCACTTTGTCAGCACACTTTGCGTCGATTTCTTGTGGAGAACATCCAGAGGTATCGTCCGTGTCGATGAAGCCAACTTTCCATAGAGAGTGATGGCCAGGCTCTTCATCTTGGCAACCATCGGTCTCTTTGATGAGACGACACTCGCGGGTGTCTTCGTTCCACACGGAAGCCTTGCAAAGGTCGTTGACCGCACAGTGGTTGGCGCAGTCTTGTAAGGTCGCGACGTTGTTCAGGAAGTTGAGTTCGCCGTCCCCAGGTAGGGCAAAGGTTTGAGAATTGGCATACGACTTGAACTTGACACGGGATCTGTGTGGAGTTAGCTCTGCAATAGCCAAGAAAAGAGAAATGAAACCTACACCTTATCGGTACCAACTCCAGGACATTCTTGAGCCTGTACTACCCACGTCAGGGCCCCCAGAGCTAAGCAGCGTCGGACCGACCAAGCCATAGTGAAGGTTGAAAAAGCTGCTGCAGACACTGCAGACAGTTTGAACAGGGAACTGAGTGTACGAGTACGCGAAGTCTGTATTCTTCGTGGTTATGGGCCACGGAATAACTGCAGAGCATCGGGTTCCTCGATTGAAGGGGACAAGTTGAACTGTTATATGACGTATAACTCGGTAACTGCCTTAAGTTAGACTGTCAACAAGGGAAAGGACGAACCTTTTCGCTATCAACTCGAACATATGGAACTTGGTAATTGACCCGAGACAGAAAGGTCTCATGGCGTGGCCGCGGAGACCGCCGATATGTGTTGATTGGAGAGCCGATTGGCAGGCGCAAGCAGATCGACCACCGTTTACGTCACATCCAATGATTTACAAAACACGGGCTGAAAGGATGTGCCCATTTGAGTCAAAGCTGACAACAACGTTTCAAAAGTGAGAGGATCATTCATTACACGAGATCCAATACCTCAGCCGATAGCCCGAACAGTTGTAAGGATGCCGGGGTGTATTACCGGAGCTCAAATGTACCGGGAGTCAATTCACCATTATAGAATGCCGGTTTGGGACTGGATATGCTTGGACCGCCCGCAGTTGATTGCCCTACACCCTGTTCAGATGGCATTGTGAGTGAGCTTGGCACAACTTGACCAATGTGCATCTAAGCTGAATCAACTGTCTCTCAGTCCCTCAAAGATGCCGAGATGACAACAAGATCATCAGTGCAGCTGTTGATCTAGACACGGCCAATCTTTCGCGCGAGAAGATCACTCAGATAGATTCGCATTGTCGATACTAGCGCCTCCGTGCACACCTTATGTCAAAAAGACGATTTTGCCGATCTCAGACACGGGACGACATCAGCTCTTTCCTGCAGAGGGGAGGCGGGATCTTCCCCACGGACTCGCACATCACGAGAACCTTGTCTCGGTTTCTGCGCGTGAGACAGAAGTGGTAGCATCACGTCAAGGCATGGAAAAGAAAAAAGAGGAGCAGTTTTGCTCACAGACATTGAGTCTATGTCATTGAAGAAATATGGAAAGACAAAACATTCCAATTCGCCCTTGCATCATTTTCCATTAGAGACCTGAGCCTTAGAAAGAGACATGACCAGATTGAGCACTGAAGTGAGACAAACATCAAGAAGATGGAAACAGGATCGACTGGAGCTGTTCCAATCAAACCAGACACCCTTTGGACAGATCACTTCCTTGGCAAGATAAAGTAAATTTCTGACAGATGATCAACACGTCCATTCGGGAACAATCATAGAGAAAGTGCAGGGCCTTTTTCCCCGAGTCTCGCAGCCGCGTTAGTACATGAGTCGGTATAGTGGACTGCCCTGTAATGAAGATACAGTCAGTTGCTCTACCGTCCGACTCTCATATCAATCCCTTAAACATTCACACCCGCTGATCTTCTAGCAAACGTCTGAGACGCCTTCGTGATAGCGTCGGTAGATACAATAGTTCCGAAACTAACTTTTAGACAAGGTGATCCTAGGCCATTGGGGCGTGTCCGTCTAATCTGGGCAGCTCGCCGATTATCGTGTGCGGCCGCAGCGAGGCTGTGTTGATCGACGTTGATTCAGGCATTAGGAGTATTTCCCGACCCCCCGAAAGCATTGAACTAACCCTGCGGAAGCTAAACTGGTGGCGGCACGAGCCGCCTTGCCTTTGAGATGTAATGGTCTTGATGGAGGAATGACATAATCTCGATAGACTATTGCATTCCAAGATTGACGAATGAAAAGAAAGTGGCTCAGCTGAACGGATGACCTGCGAAACTGAATTCTTTCACTTGAGACACGCCCGACTCTTTCTGGAAGATATGGCTTGCCAAGGGCCGGAACCCTGCTCTGTGGCTTTCTGGATCCACAAAGCGATTGACTTCCGCACTCCGAGAGTCAAAATGATCAAACTGAGAGACTCTTGTCCCTTTTGTCTCACCCGGATTCCGTCCAATGACACCCTGTCTGAGTCTCAGAATCACCGAGTCCAATAACATGAGCTTCAGAGAACTACTGAAACAAGCGGTCGAAAACAATCCTCCCTTTAGAAGTTTTAACACTGGCAATACATTCTCTCGTGACTTTCAGCAAGGAACGTCTCCGCTGAGATGTTGGTTTGGCTTTAGACATCAATTTCACGGCCCACCTGCATATCGATGCAAGCAATGTGCGCGGTGATTGGCACGGCTTGGACGTCCAATGCAGTACTGCAAAAGCAAATTTTATAGTAATCATGGAGTGGAGCAGCTGCCGTGGTCCCCGTATGTCACGCTCGCGTCGAAAATATGACCAACTTTACTTTGGGGTAACATGATTGCAAGAATTGCAACGCGATCAAGTCGTCCCATCGAGTATCTCCCGAACTACAACTGGACCGTCCACAATTAAATACCTGCATAGTAACTGACATAATTCATGACTTCAAAAGACGTTAAAGGACTATAGAATAATACAGTCGCTGTAATCTAGAATGGTGAATTATCGCAAGTAGACACAGAGGTAGATCCGCTGGAAGCTCTACAGGGTAGCAATATTCACAATGATCATACTTAGAGTACATAAAAGTTGCAAGAAATTCTCGCTGTAGCTGAGCCCAGTACCTCAAGTCCTAATGACCATCGGCCGTTCATGACAAGCGTGCTTATTGTTAAAAGGGAGAAAAAGAAAGGTTTGAGTATCCTTGTTTCCATAGATAGGTATCAAATAATAAAACCGGATTTAGTGTACCATTGTTCACGTCGTTATTCAATGCCAATATAACAAGACTGAGTAGTCTAGAATAAGATGTAATTCCCTTTGTCTAGTGTTGGGTATTGAGACAAACATGTGCTTCATTCTTGCGACTTTGCCAGATTACCAGAGAAATATTGACACAAAGCTCGCTCACAAGATAAAGCTCAGTTCTACAGCTTAGCATACACATCGTCATCCGAATCCTGCACCAGTAACCTACCAGTAGACACGATTTCCTTCGCAAGTCCAGTCCGAAAAGCACATAACGTCTTTCTGTTCTGGTTATCTGTATTCAAGACGATACCTGGCTGGCCGCCGGGCATCTGGACTATGAGAACGTTTGTCAAAATATCGCCAGAGTCATCTGCGACATTCCATACTGGCGGCTGCGCGTCGGCACCCAGTGGTAAATCGATGGCGTTCGGATTCCCAGAGTGCCAAAGCAGCGAAGTAGATTTGACAGGCAGTCGCGATACCTGTTCTGATGAGTAGTTTGGCGTACATCTTGGCAAGTCAAGATGGTAACTTCTGACTGAGCAGTTCCACCGCTTGGTCGACTGTGTTGGCGAACAAAGCCGTTCAGACAACGGCATGGAATGCTAAACACTCAATTGGAAAGCCATATGGCATTTTGTAGGGTATGGTGGGATACGCTTAATGCAGGTCTCGAGTGTTGCAGGCGAATGAAGCATCACAGATTGTTGTCGCAATGCATTTAGTATAGTCACCTTCAAAGACCTCGGTGCAGCTGTACTGTTGAGCAATCTCCTTGCGAACATTCTCGAGCTCCCCTTCAGGAAGGAACAGCTCGAGTAAACTATTGAGGGTTGTTTTAGAAGAGCTGTTCTTGGCTGCAAAAGAGACGGTCTCGTTCAAAACGTGTGAGATAATAGTTGCATCGATCTCTTTCCAGAATTGATGTGTTGAACTGAGTTAGCTTTACTCTTGTAAAAACTCGTCCAATGGGCTGGTCAAATCGACCATATGACTTAACATTTGCAAAGTATATGTTGAAATTGGTCTTGATCTCATCGCCGTCTACAGCTGGACCGAAAGGGAACAGTCCTGTGCTCGCAACACTGTTGAACAAGGCTTGATTGGCCACTGAACGGTTCGTGGATGTCCGAAGACAGTCAATGTCAAAGGTCTTACCACAGCCCGTCAGGTTAGACAAGTTCTTCAAGTGCCTTAAGGGGAATCCAAAAATGACTAGGTCACCTAGAGAGTAGGAATAGACAATCCTCGCTGGCCTTGCCATCAGAGTCGGTTGGGTCGTTGACAGGATTCTTTCCACTGTAAGGCGTGTCAAACTACTATATATCGATTTTGTTGTTCGGCACGATGAACTCGCATAAGGATAATAATAGCGTTGTCATCATATGGATATCGATCTGGATAGAATCGCGACCGTCTGAGGGGGGTTGAACAGAGGAATTACTTCCCCGAGGGAGACTTTGGTGACCCAAAGAGGAGAGATTTGGCGACAAATCTGACGTTTTCGATAAGGATTATCTGAAAGATCTTAGGTCAGCTCTTCTGCTTGATCACTTCGCTTGAGAGGATTTTTAACTCACTTTTTCATCATTTGGAGGTCGACCTTGATATTAGCGCCAGGGTACATTCAAAGTGGGCACATCTGCGACTGCATAGGAGCTTGTTTCAAGGCCATCAGTAAAACTCGGAACATATGCAAGGGTGAAGAACAAGGGTATCTCTGAACAGCAAGGCTAGGATAAGTTTTCTCTCTAAAGTATCATCAATAGCGACCTCCAGTAGGTCAAGTATCAGTAAGGTCAGGTGTGCAAGTTGCATCAGCCACTGATATGCAAGGATAATAGACGATAAAGCAATTTATTAACTAGTTGCAGGGAAGCCCTTTTGGGAGTTAGCTATCGAGCGTATTAAACTCTCCAATTCCGCCAGACGATTAGCCAAGTACTCGGGGGTGCCTTATCATACAGACCTACCTGGGTAATCACTATCGGAATCTGTGTATTCAATCCAAGTCGCAGCCGCATCAAACAAGAATCTGCCTATGAATCTACATTGAAAATAAGGTCATCCTCGCTAATTCGCCAAGCAGCCGCACTGACACATGTCACCAGCATTACTGACGTCCAGAAGCTTCAGGCCGATAGTTAAACGAGGAGCTGTAAGATAAGGGTATGGTCTTAGTATCGACGGGTACTGGGGGATACGAGAGACGAATACTAGAATCAATTATGATTGCCCCTTCGTTGTGGGTCTGGAAAGGGTAGAGCTTGGCGATAGAATTCTTGTAGGTAGCGGAAAGGCTGACATTGATCGGAGCAGCGATGGTATTGACGGCCCATGACGTTGGGAACATGTAGCACACGATCGAATCGAGATCGAAGTCCGTCTTGACAAGAGATTCGAAGTTCTCTGTCGATGATTCGGGACCATGCTACATCTTCTTTCCAGCCGTACATTCTTCTGCAGTTTTCAATGACCTTATCAGCGTTCCACTCGATTGGGTTGGCCTGAGGCTCATGGATGCAACCGATTGCATGGCCAAACTCGTGTGCGACGACTCGGGACCAAGTCATCAATGTCCATGGTAATTGTCTGGCCCAGGCCGAATATCTGGGCATCTTTGCCGACGTATGAACTTGAGCTTCAGTCGTTCTTCCTGTTCATCTTGTAGTAAGAAGACGTCAGTATTCCAGGGAAGATCCTGAAGTACTTGCCAGCGAAATATAACTCTGATATCGATATCGCCATCTTCAGTGAAGCGAT
The DNA here is from genome assembly GCA_013624355.1 of Fusarium caatingaense. Lineage (NCBI taxonomy): Eukaryota > Fungi > Ascomycota > Sordariomycetes > Hypocreales > Nectriaceae > Fusarium > Fusarium caatingaense. The sequence goes on along the minus strand of JABKKP010000004.1, from coordinate 19,203 downwards.
ATGCAATATTGGCGTACTCCTTTCACGTCTAAGCGTAGGATCCGGCTTTTTGCTTCTGTAGAGCAGTGCCATTGAGAAATTCGACGTCAAGCTTTGACCCATTACGCTAAAAGGGGTCCGTTGTGCAGCCAGGAAGCTAGGTCTGCCATCCGGTGCAATCAGATTACATTACTAGGCGGTAGTTCGTTGGACCTGGCACCTTGGACTCGGCCGAGCAGTAATGGAAAATGGGAGTAGCGACCCTACTTAACCTTTGGAAGCCCATTGACAATCGACCGTGTACACCATGTAGCAAAAGTCAATCGCCACCAAACATTGCAACTGTTATTTCTACAATGCCGTTATTTGATTACCCCTCCAATCAGCGGTCAAAGTCAGCGTGTGATAAGCTTGGCACGACCCCGCGAAAACATTCAGTCGACCTTGCGGAAGCTAAATGGGTGGCGGTACGAGCCGTCTTGCAGGCCGAACTCCTATTGGTTATGCTTTGGTGCGCTATGTATCCGCTCCGCAAACCGGCCGGTGAGAGCTCCGAGATCTTGATTGAAGCTAGGAGGGATAATACAATCTCGATACAAGGTTGTATTATAGAAATGACGGATGTTCTGAAGCTAATTCTGCATCTACAAAGGAAGCGGTAAAGATGAGGTGTGATCTGCGAAGATTTAATTCGCCGTAATGGCACCATCTGAGACATTCTCATCCCTTTCTGGAAGATGTGGCTGGCTGGTCAAGACAAAACCAGTGCCATGCAGCTTTTTGGATCCACAGGTCAATTGACGTGTCCACTATGAGACCAAAAGGCCAATTTTGGGACGATCTTGCAGCCATATTGACCGGGTAAAACGACGTGTTTTAAGGCATACAAGACAAGAATCATTGTGCCTTATGTGGTTGGGATAATTCTAGTATTCTATCCGATCATGTCGTCCTGAATGAACATCGCGTCTCGAGTACACTCTCAGTGGCCTGACTGAGACAACGATCACAACGTACCTCAGCGGAGCATGGTCGCTGTAAGGTTTATCACACACCATTTTTGCCTTAGCAGACTCGACGTGTCGCTTTGCACGTAAACGTATGCATCAATTGAGAAATATGCAACAATGGAAATAAGAAATGAGACAAATGCAGTAAGATTTTAATACGAAATAGATCCTCCTCTACAACATAAGCTTACGCAATCCAGCGGTCAAAGAATTGTCGAAAGGTTCAGAGAGGGGAACGGGAACTCGCGTCTGATTCCGTGTTTGTATTTAGAGGGACGTTTATCTTGATATGACTTAAGCTGAATGTATCTACTGGAATAGTTGGCAGTGTTTCCCCAATTGCTCGCTAACCAGTGTCTACAGTCTGGATTAATCTTCTTTAAAACCACCCAGATACCTCAGTATTCTATCTAGTATCGTGTTTCGGTCATTCCAAGCCTTCCTCAAATAGGACAGCATATCGTCAAGCAAGCCCTGAGACCTGCATAAATCCTTTGCCAGCGAATTCCTCTATCCTGGTAGGCGGTTGAGGCAAGACATTCAACGTCCGAGCGTGCATTGGAAATGCGGAAAAGAGGATCGCGATGTTCTGCCATGACGTAGCTATCAGATAAGCTTTTAACAGATTTAGACTTTCTACAGGGCATCACTCCTTTGCCCGCACATAACTCATGACGCACCACGTACTGGAGACGCAGAGCAGGTCTCAGTTGTGCATGGATTAACTTGTCCGAGCACTATGAAGTTCAGATTATGCGGAGTAGCGATTACCTTGAGGCTGCCAGAAAAAGCCTTTAGTGATTCAAAGGGGTCCTCGTACAGTCTACCTTGGTCATCCCAGCGAAGAGACACAGTAGAAGCACTGTAAGACGACAAAAAGATAGTTCCAACATGCTCAATGACGAGAGTGTAATAACCCTAGAGTATTCTTCATGCCGTCAGCCGATAAGAGAAGTATATAAAGACCTAATGGTTCCCCGGTTCAGGTAATTTCTCTTCATCATCAGCTGAACAACATCTTTCATCCTTCACATTCATCACCTCTACACATTCCGTTTCCCACCAAAACACTCTCATACCTACAAGATGTCTGACACTAATCCACATGTTGGCATGTCAATTCTCTGTCGCAATCTCAATCACAAAGGCACTAACAAGACTATAGGCTCCATTGTCTCCATCACAGCCCCCGATGAGGGCGACAACATGTGGGAGGTCACTCAAGTAGAGGTTGCCAACTCCCTTCCTCCTGCATACACCCAAGGCCGACAAGATATTGACTGGAGCTTTGGACCTAGCAAAGTATGTATATGTAGTGAAGGCGCGCAACCGTTCGACAAGAGACTCACGCTTTACAGATCACCGGATATGTTGACGCCGACACGTTTGAGATCGGTGTCCGTATGGGCATTGCTGGAATCAACATTGACAACATTTATGGAAACCTCAAAGATGGCGTTGGTCTCAATGTCGATCTGTTTTATGCAAAGGGCGTGAAGAAACTGTATTTGAAGAACGGAAATGAGCTTTGGGTTCACCTTGATATCAAGATCACTTTTGATGGACATTATGAAGGAGACTACAAGATCATGACGATCTAGACGCAGACTTAACTCATACCATAACGCAATACACAATCCTATATTCAAGGCGCATTGAGCCCACGGAGCCCCTTTCACTGCTTCACCGGGCTGTATATCTAGGCCCCCGGATTCTTGAACGACTAATGGACAAGGGAGCAAATATCGATGCCCTCGATCCATACCGACAACTACATCTAAGGATTAGGCTACCTTTCTAAAGAATCCTAAGTATTAGCCTGAGCTAATATAGAGTGGCTTTATTATTCCGTCTCTTATGATTCCGGGTGCCAGTCCCTCTGATCTTGAGGTAACCTTGACTTCTGTGCACAGCCGAACATAGACACCCACGTGACACTGTAATTGCCTCGTCTCAGTCGAACTGCGGGGTTAATAAGATTATCTCAATGAGTTACTACGCCACTACACGAGTCACTGTCTACACCAAACTGCGATTGTGAACGGCTTTCTAGTGATTATTGACATGGCCTTCTTCCAGATTGGCTTCGTTTGTGTCCTGACTATAATGCTTGTACGACTGCGAAATTATCTTTCCACCAATGTGCTTCAAGAGAATACGAAAGCCGACTCAGAGCCTGTACCGGCTGCCATGCCATCACGGTCACAGTCGGAGTACAAACTCTCACCGCGGACTTGTGAGTTACCCACCTGTGGGAGCACTGAAGGAAATCTGCTTCGTTGCCCGGCTTGCCAGGCCGTTTACTACTGCGAAGCATCCAGGTATGTCAACGTCGTCAAAGTCTTAGACTGCCACAATAAGTAGCCCAAGTGCTAGCCTAAGATGATTAAACTGTGTCGTCTCTTAGGCTTTCGGTGGCCAGTTCCTCAGATACCCTAACGGCATCCCATCAATTGGTCGATCGTGAACGTCACAGAAAAAGATGTAGTGATCTCGAGAAGGCACGAGAAGCCTACATGAAGGAGGAGCAGGCACTAGAGGAAATTCGTACGTCGAATAACGAAAGTCTCTTCGACCTTGGTGTAGGATATTTCTGGGATATCGACCACACCCGTGACTACATGCGCGCGCGTCATGACGTGGTAGATACCTTACTGGAGGTCTTCGGTGGACCTGGCGGTCGAGAGGAGGCGGTTGAGGAGGCTCTGGGCCATCTGTTGGATATGCTCCGGCTTTCTCGCGGAGACGGCATGCGAGTTCGTGACACTGTTCCGGGGCTGTACATCCGTCTTGGCAAGGATCAAGCAGCCTACGACTTCATGAAGTGGTATGCCATTAATCACGAAGTTGATTGGAGCGACGAGACCCTTCCGTATTTGGATATCAACAACGCTGACGTCTTTGAAGACCCTATGGATATTTGGGTCGTCGGGCCGTCTATTAACTCGGCCCACGTAGCAGCCGTGCTTCTTATCAAGGTACGGCTTCTGCTTGATCTGCAAGCTGCGCAGAACGCTAGGAGGGGTCTCCAAGGCAGTATAACTACAGAGATCATTGAGCTTATCCGCAGTCACCTTGTCAGCAGCGGCAGGATTGTCAAATCACGACCTGATATCCTTCTGAAGAGCGTTGAAGACCTTGCCAATCTTATACAGAGAGTGAAGAGGCAGGTGAGACTGCTGTATGAATCAATCAACAGGTACAACCCCCACTTTTGGAGTTTTATTAAGGCGAACCCTGTTCTGGGGCTGAAGAAATACCTGCGCCTGTTCGAAGGGAAGCAGATTTGTTGAAAATAAGGGACGCTCTCAAGCGAGACAGCCTTGCTTCTTGGGCGGAGACCCCCAGGGCATTCGAGATAATCCGGGCTTTAGGTGCAGAGCTTTGACAGATTTACAGAGTAAATGGATGCGCAGGAATAAATCTTGTATTAAACGGCTAGAAAATCAAAAGGATAACAGATGAATTGTCCTCTAAGATCCTAAGTGACGAAACAAAGTAGAGTAAGTCCTAATTTAGGCTTGCCTAAGGTAAACACATTCATTCGTCTCCTATGCTCTCGGTGGCCATTCCTTTGATACGCTGGCATAAGTATATGTATTGGACTGAGAAGAAGAAAAAAAGAAGTTCTTTGCTTACGATTGCCTTTAGCCTAACGTGACGGAGAGAATGGAAGCATGGACGCGAGTTGAGGGAGACTGCCTCGATAATGCACAAGGTCAGACTTTATCTTGGCATCGCGGCGGAGTATCCAAAGGGCTGCATCTTGGACAAATCAAATCAAAAAAGGGATGTTTCTGGCGCAGTGTGGTTCGTCAAGTTCAGCCTAATGTATGAGCTGAAATGCAAGGATCTTGTTCTGGACTTTTAGTGCGGTATTCACAGAGCCTGATTTTATTTTTTTACACCGACCGATAACGATGGCTGCCCAGTGGCCTAACGAAGGCGTCTTTCCCATCATTCAAACGAGGTAGCACAGCATGCGTGTTCTTTGTTCAAACTTGCCCCATTCTAAGTAGATTTGCAGTGTTGTGGGAGAGCCTTGTAGGCTGCATAATGTGCAAAAGTATGAGACCTGGTGAGCCTAGATCTCGGATGGGCTGCCAACCAACAGGTGGTAAGTCTCAGAATCTAGCTGCATGTGTGGCTTGTCAAATATGTCGTTGGTTGTTATATCAAGCAGTCTGCTCAGCACTTACTCTCTCATATGGCTCTCCGACTTGAAACAATGCTCTCTAGCAAGAGCCAGTCTGACTTCCTGTCGCGATGTCCTGTTCTTCTCCATTACCAGATCGTTCGAGCCAAAGCCTTCTGTTCAAGCGATCGCAGTCTAATGTAACAGAAGCCTCCTCCTATCATTGCGCAAAGGTGTCTCGGTGGCGGAAATTGTCTGCTTTGACGATTGGCACCTTGCTGCTCAGCCTGCTAGCCATGATGGGCGCGGTAGGATTTCTAGCATTTCTTTGGTCATATCCCACAGGTCACGATCCGAATCCAGCCTGGCTATGGCTGGTTTCGAACAACTGGGCTTTACCATCGGTGACGACCACAACGCTCATCATACGATTGGCAGCGGCATACCAAGCAGCGTAGGTTAGGTTTTCCCCATCCATGAACCAATCTAATTAGCTATTCAGGGTGTGTACGTCAATGCTGGCTTCCATTATCTTGGAGCGTCGAAGCGTCACTATAGACGGTTCGGCAAAACTCTCGTCCATACGCTCATCCAACGCCGCTCCAATCAACCTACTCAAATCTTTAAGCGGCAGCTTCCAGTTCGCTTCAATCTGGGGCTTTGTAGCGGTCTTTCTAGCCATCACCACATCTGCTCTACAGCTCGCGTCCACGGCTTTAGTGAGGGATATGGGCATTGGTCAGCTCGTCCATGACGAGGAAAGCAGAGCAAACTTGGCCGCCCTTTCCTGGGACAATCACAACCTTTCAGGAATAAACGACATGCAGCGTGAGCGATATTGGTTGGAAACAGTCAAAGACTTTCCAACTTTTGCTGAGCGAAGGTCCCCTTTCATGACCGATGCCCGCGAAACCAAAGCTATCAGGGATACTGGACTCGTTCACCGAGCGTTTATCCCCTTTAGAAACTCGACTGTTCGGACATCACTAAAACACTACAAAGGCCTATCAACTGTCGTAGACTCTAGAGTCACCTGTGTACAGCCCAAGATCCACAACGACTTGGGCATTGCCTTTGTTGATGGATGGGGTTGGTATGTAAACGGAACCTTGATCCCCAACGATTTACCCGAGGGTCTGATTATGGGCGACTCTGCAGCTAAGACTGTGGACATTCACAACAGGACGCTCGATACAACACTTGGCAAGGGTCCGAACACCACACTCTCTTGGGCTCAGGAACTACCATACACCCACGACGCAGGGGAATGGAACATTATTACCAAGCTCATCTATTCAGGGCCTGTTCTTCTCTCAGCACTTGACCCGCGCTATAAAGATATTGTTCAAAACAAAACAACTTCTTTTAACTTAACCGAGCCAGTTGAACGGGGCGATGTATCCGCCTACCGAGTAAAAGGTGATGACATAGCTCTCTTGACAGGACGCAGCTACCTTCTATTTAACATAACGAACGCAGTGGGTCGTCGGCACATCGTCGGTAACGCGGACCCCTCCAGTCCCATGAGCTTTCTCTTCTCTCCCCAGCAATCGAAACACAAGCTGGTTCTCACGGGTCGGGACGAATGGCTTACGTTTCGTCTATCGGGAGTACCCGAATTTCGTCTCTCGGTGAGCATGTGCTTCGACTCATTTGTTTCTGTTGAAGCAAACGTGACAGTCACATCTCCCTCAGATCGACCAGCAATTGAGCCCATCTTAGGGACCTGGGATACCAAGACAACGCTCTTCAACACCACTGATGTCCAGACGCAACTGGATTATGAGAAAAGTCACCTAGAACGCCACGTCATGACACTTGACACTCCACCCGAGGACCTACGAAACCAGACCAGGGTCTGGTACGACCTTTCTAAGAAAAATCAATCGTCCCAGATCTATTTCCCCTTCCAGAAGGTCATTGTACCATACGTCAAGGCCAGAGACCAGACTGGCGGTTTCATGTGCGCCGCGTGCGGCATCCAGTTCGATAAAAACGATGATCCAGAACGATCCAAACCCCTCTATCAGATCTTCAACAGGGTGCATCAACAGATATTCCAAGACACCCTCAGAGCCACAAACAACTCAGCCAAAGCCTGGCAGAACTTGATGACGCTAATTGGTCGGATGGCATATTATGATAAAACTCCATATTTCGATCACAACGACACGGCTCAGATAACATGGTTCTACCGAGCTCAATTTCCCCGAACTTCCGAAGGATTCTGGGCGACAGTTGGAGTTTTAGGCGGACATGTAGTCCTTGTTGTGTTTATTATCTGCTGTTTTATTCTTAACACTAAGGTTTCTTGTGTTGGAGATAATATTTGGCAGTGCATTGCCCAGACTAACTATGATGAGGATGGTAGTTTCCTTCGTGGCTTAACTACTAAAAAGGATTCGGAGGTTGAGAAATTGTTGAAGGAGAGTGGGTTGGATAAAGAGACTGTCACTCTTCAGGTTGTTCAGGAGGCTTCAGGGCAGAGGATTGGATTGAGGAACGCGACGGCTTCTGGGGTTTCGACTCATGAGACGGGAGTTTATCAACGAGTAGGAGACGTGGAATTGTCTGAGAGGGTGGGATGATTTAGCAAATCTAATGGTATTTCTTGTGCCACAATTTATAAGCTTTAGATGTAACACGGTCGTGTATGTCCTCAAATTCATACTCGATCAATGATACTTCTGATCACGCAGCTACTCTTCTTCTTCAACACCCTCAAGCATCTTTCGGCTTGCGTCCATATACCGAAATACTAATTCATCGTCAGCTCATAACAACAAAACAAGCACACAGAACTTACATAGGCCAATAAGCATGAATTCTCTTATCGTTCACCTCCTTCCTAGCCTGCGCAACAAAGACAGTAACCTCCTCCTTCGACCACCCCAAAGCTCTAGTCAAAGGCGCAATAGCAACCGCCTCTAGAAAGAACTGCGCATTCTCATTGTTCCACAGCCCCAGCTCCTTATGCTTGGGATCCTTGGGCCATGGGTTAGAAGGCCACTTGTAGTTCATCTCCGTAACGCCTTCAAACCCTGCTTTTTCGAGCACGGATTTGAGGTTACTGGGGTTGAAGTACGGACGGCCGAGCTTGTCGGATGCGTCTTGCAGGAGCTGGGCCCAACGGTGGAGGGCGTGGTTTTTCGTCAAGGTTCCGTCGTCGGAGGTTACGAAGACGTTGATCTCTTGGATCTCTACATAGCCGCCAGGTTCGAGATTACTGGAAAACATCAGTTGAAGGTTTTGCGATGTTACTTTGGGTGAGGGTACTCGTAGATCTTGGCAGCGTAGTCTGACCAGCTTGCTACGCAAGAGTTCATCATTCGGCTATGAATGTAGTCGAAACGGGTAGAGTACTGCCACTCCTCTTCAATGTCATCGATAATAAATCGCACATTCGGTGGAACACTACAATGTCAGCTCGTTCTTGTAAATCGTCGAACTAAACCTACAAGCTTGGTTGAATGGGAGACAGATCGACTCCGATGACCTTCGCCAGTCAGTATCGCACATGGTCAGAAGTAGTAACAACTGACCTCAGCACCAGGGTGTTCATCCGCAAAGTCGATAGCCCAGATCCCTGTTCCGGTACCTATATCAAGGACATTCTTGACATCGGCGTTGGGATCGTTTGGCGGGGCAAATCCGAGGTTATCATCGAATGTTCGAAGGAAAAGAGCATGTTGCAAGTCTGTACCGTCAGCCATGAACGGATATAACCTCGGGGCCTATACCTAGTCTTTCGTTTTCTTGATCGTCGTTAGGGACGTTATACTCTACACAATTAGCGTCAACCAACTCAATTCAAGAACCTGCACTGACTTCCGTCTTTGTATCCGTGGTAAGTCCGCCCATTTTCTTGCCGGTATTGTAGAATGCTGCTGCTGATGCTTTGGGTCGACGATTGGACATCCTAGCACAATTGTCAATCGGTGGCTTCTTATGAAGGCGAATACGCGTACCTCCACATATAGAGAGTCGTCGTCAGGTTGGGCCTATCAGATTAGACAAAGTTTTTGTAACTGCTTGGTACATCCTACCGTATCATCAGCCACCAAAGGCTGGGTATCATGGGTTGCCATTGTGAACGATTAAATGGTTTCGCAACAGAACATGGATTTGCAAAAAAGAATTGGAAGAGACCGAGAAAAAGCTGAAGGCTACCTCGGCTTGGTTTTATCAACATGCAATGCTACCAGGGTGCCCTGTTCGCCGCGTAGACACATCAATCTTCCGAGCCAACAACAACGTACTCCGCTCTTGAGGCTCCATCTGTTGGTAGGTTGTTACTGCACGGTAAATGATATGTCATGAAAGTGTTCGGTTGTGGGTTTTACCCCACTGTAGCACATCAGATCATACGTGGTATGAGGGGAAGAGGCTGTTTTGAACACAAGTATTCTGATTATATAAATAATCGTGAACGTCGATTAATTGACTCTTGTCGTGTCGGGGTGGTTGAAAGTTGAAGGAAGAAAGAAGAGGTCGCCTTGCGTACAGTTTGATAGCTGCCGATATGTGCTTACTGTTATTAGAGTTGGGTAGCAGAAGAGGTTACTATTAATTATAATATTAAAGATAGATTTCCTCCAGGACTTGTAGTTTAAAGAGGATGATAAATGCAAATAGTTATAAAGAATCGTGATTGTGACAGGTTACAAAGTACACGATTTGGTGAATAGCTGGTGAAGAAATATACGTGTTTTATATTATGATACTGGTTCGATGTGAGAATCCTGAGCCAGCAGAGACAACAACACAAAACGAAACACCCCACGAGCAATACAACCTAGTCACTGTCCAGCAGAAGCACTAATATACAGGTCAAAAGCAACCAAGACTGTACAGACACAAACCCACCGTCCTCAAACGTCTTACGCAGCTCCAATGAACCAAGTAGTCCTATCATCAATATCCCTCGGCATACCCCCCGGATTCAAATCCATCATCAACTCCGAATGCTGCGTCCTCGGCTTCCCCTGCGCAATCCTCAACTTCTCAAAATACACATACGCACCATAATAAACCGCACTCTTAGCCCCCGCATTACTACCCTTGGCACCACGAAAATCCGAAAGCTGCTTCGACTGGATGCCCTTTCCTTTAGGAACCTTAAACGACGCGTACAGGTTTCTGCAGAACTGTGCTTGTGAAAGACCGGGTGTTTTCATATGTGCGTTTATTTTACGACGGATTTCGTCGCAGTCGTCGTAGATTGGTACTTCATCTGTTTCTTCGCCGCGGAGATGGATGTTGCTGATGTCGGGAAGATCTGGACCAGTGGTATTCCCAGAGGGCGTTCCGTCTGCGTTCTTTTGCTTCTTTGCTTGACTTTTCTTAGGATCAGGCATTTTCAAGCCAGCGACTTCTCGTTGCTTAAACCAATCGTACGCATTTCTCCAAACGGTACTTCCAGAACCACCATATGGACCCTTGGCTTTGAGGAAGTTGTTCAGAGAGTTGGAATTCGCACCAGTAGCTCTGCTGAACTCCGCCTTGGTCATGATGCCAGAATCAAAGAGTTTGTTCAACTTTGTACGAATGGAAGCACAGCTGGGAAGGGGATCATCTTCGAAGTAGTATGTCGGATGAACCTCGCTCAGATCTGCTTTGTATGCCTCGATTTGCTCTTCCAGGGAAGTTTCTGGGGCTTTGCGCTTCTTTCCCGATCCGGGTGTTGTTTTGGGTGTAGTTTTCGGACGAGCATTCGCTGCATGGAGATTATCGCGGAGGATGCTCGTTGTAAGCTGCACGGGTTAGTTGGGCTTGGGCTGGAGGTTTTGAAGGTCATACTGCATTCATGGCATTTGCCACTGCGGGATTGAGAGGTGTGCGAGGCTCGGCCATTGTAGCACGTATTTGACGATCTGATATGAATTTGAATTTAGAGCAAGATATTCACGATATGCAGGTACAACAATCAGGAGTCCCGGGAGTAGACATAGAATCCTCACGCGAAATACTACGTCAGTGCGCGTTCAAGTCGCGATAAGGATTGCGGGGTCACTCGCATTTCCCAGCCAATCACAGAAAGGATGCAAAACGTTAGCAGGTACTTCTCATACCGCCCACATAAACTGCTTCACAAGGTATTGCTCATCAGACTCAATCACCACGCAAAACTCCCATCTGCAAAACTCCCATCTGCAAGACAACATTTTGGACAAGTCGAGACCATCGGCATGTCACTGAGCGACAGGGATCATCCGCAAATTGAATGGCGTCCATTTCAATCATTCAAGATCTCCACTTGGCGATTTAGGGCAGAGCCAGTCATGGCTAACGAAGTTGACGAGCTGCAAAGTCAGAAAATTGCACAGACAGCCGTTGGGAAGCCGATCGACGGACTGGATGATCGTCGCGCGCTAACCACCACGTTGGCCGAGTTCGACAGTCAGCCGACAACCAGGCTTTGATCGAGCGATATTTATCGGAAGCGCACCCGACGACTTGTAAACCCGAAAACGCGATGTGCAAATGATAGCGACAATCTAAGCGACAAACAAATAATAAAAAGATCGATCGTTTGACAATGTCAGAGCCGAGTCAATTGAACGAAGCGACGTGGAAATTCTACGCCGCAGCCTTACCCTGTAACAAACTCGGCTGTGAAATGAGGCCCTGTTCCATCCTCACTGCATCAATCCATGGGGGCTATCTCCCAAAACACAGCCCCCAAAAAACCTCACCGTCATTTTCGTTCATATCAATTTGCAAAAAGGAATTCGTAATTGAGAACAAAGAATGTAACCCAGCCTTTCTGGTAAGGCTGCCAGTATCTGGATGTTTGTCTGTCAGTGCACACCATTAGCGACTTATTGTGCAAGGAAGATCAGCGATAAGCAAGCCAAGCAGGCTGCCAAATAACCTCATCCTGGCAACCATAATCCCATCCCTGCAGTCATGTTGAAAGCAACAAGTCTGGACAAACCTGGCGCTCATATTTCCCCGCAGCCTCGATTCATAAAAAAAACTACCGGATGATGCGCCTCTTTTTAAACGGCTAACCTCGGAGTCCAGACTTGACCAAGTGGATTTTGTTCACGTGGATTCAACTAAGAAATCTGGGGTAAACGAGCGGTTGAATCCACAAAGACCCTCCCTCCCAAAACCCCAGTCCCCAATGACGTGGATGATTGTGTGCGTGTATGTCTGTGTCAATCAATCAATACTCAGTAAAATAAAGGTGAATCAGAAACCTTCCAAAGAACAAAAAGAAGGAAATCTTGCATTGTGAGTCTAGCTGTATTAAGAAGGTGCACGCTATCAACCGCACAATTCAGCTCACTGCAATCAAGACACTGGTAGGCTGGGTGGTAGGGAAACTCTTATCTTGGGCGGGTCAAATGATCAGCACTCTACAAGTGGACAGAAAAGCTTGGCTGCGTGTCGCGTGAGGTATTCTTTACGCAGAAAAGGCCGCTTGACTTGACTTGTTTTGGTCTGGTAAGAGTCTGGGGAAAAGATGGTGTGCGCGACTTGATGGGGGGATGGGTTTTGATTGCAATTGTAGGGGATTGTAACTGTGGCAGGGCGTAATATTTGCCCATGCAGGGAGAGAGGAATGGTGCACCCTTATCAGCATTCTTCTTTCAGCTCTGATTGCTTTTGAGGGTCAGGCTGTGGCTTTTTTGGGGTTGTACTGGCCTGACTTTTACTGGGTTGAGTGATACCCCCTCGCCTGTCAACGGTGGCAATTAGACCCAACAGCACACACTAACTAATTCTTGGCCCTTGATTACCGATTACCCTTCCTTTGGTTTATCACTGTCGCATAAAGGTAGAGCCATCTCTCCACTCGCCCCTCTTTTTTCCTCTTTTCCTCACAGTCTCACTTTTCTTCAATCCTCATCTTCTGATCTTGTAGAGGAGAATGCCTCCTCATCGCAGCTCATCATCATCATGAGCAGGGTTCCCAATGTCTGGGCCGCCATCATCATTCCCGTGCCCGCCAGCGCCCTCGCTTTGTTCCTTCGCATCAAGGCGAGGCGCATGACACCTAGAGGTGTTGGCTATGACGATGGTTTGTCTATTGCAGCTTGGGTACGACATTCACCCCACCATTCTCAAGTCCCTGTCTCATTTTCAATTCATTCATACTGATTAATTTTGGTGTTTAGCTTGTGGCGCTGGGTTATTCAATCCTCCTCATCGTCTGTAAGCCACAACCGTTACGCATCCATTCCTCACAAAAACTCAATTGACTTTTCAAGGGACGACATGCTTTCACATGGGTCGCAAGGTCGGCCACCTCCCCGAATCCGAAATCGACTACATTCTCGAAAAATCCCACGAAATTCTCTTCGTTAGCGAGATTCTTTACTCATGGTCTATTTTTCTGAGTAAAATGTCTGTACTCACTTTTTACCGCCGCCTGTTCCACGTCTCGTCTATTCGCGTGCCTATTATTATCCTCATGGTGTGCAGCGGCATCTGGATCACCATTCGCACCTTTATGACTATTTTTCATTGTATGCCTGTGCAGGCGTACTGGGATAAGTCTATCGATGGGAAATGTCTTAATAATATTGGACGGTATTATTTGGGGACTGATTTGACGCATTGTCTTATGGATTTTATTATTCTTGCTTTGCCGCTCTGGGAGGTTGTTAGGATGAAGTTGGTTTTTGGACAGAAGATTGCTGTTATTGCTATCTTCAGTCTTGGTTCCTTGTATGTTCTTCCCCTTCATTGTGTTTACTGATTTGGTTGCTTATGATTTGCAGGGTCGGTGTCGCTTCTATATTTCAAATCGTCGAAGCGCAAAAGTATACGGCCAACTCACGCGAATTCCCCTTTGAGTTTTCCCTAGCCATGGTCTGGGCCAACGTCGAAACCCATCTAGCAGTCTTCACCAGTACGTCCCCAGCAATCCCTTGATACCCTCTGCTAACAATCCCAGGCGGCCTCGCTCTCCTCCGTCCCATCTTCCGCAAATTCATCCCCGGCCTGCGCGGCAACACAACATACCCCAACGGCCCCAGCCGTAACGCCAGCAACACCAACAACACCTACACCAACAGCATCGCGCTCCGACGATCCCGCAGCCCCCGCGACATGGTCATCGAGGGCCAACGTGCGTTCTCCTACCCGGACTATGATGCGATCAGCTTACCAGGTGCTACCAAAGATGGAAACTCAATATCGCGGCAGGAATTCATGCAGCAGCGGTCAGAAGAGAGTATGACGAGCGATGAGTCTCCGGGTAGAGGTTCTTTGAATTATGTGTGATGCGTGTGTGATCATTGTGTGATTTATGATACCTATTTTGAATTTTATTGATTGTATATTCTGCGATTCTTTGTCTTGAACTCATCTACTGAGGTGAGTTTTGTAAATGAGAAGCGTTTATACCTAATCCCTAATATTAACTATCGTACAGCTGGTCGTTAAATGCACTCATCCAAGGGCCGGATACTCTGGAAGTTCCCACTTGGCCTTCTCAGAACCCATTCCAAGACCTCTCTCCAGATGAAAATAAGCCGCCACTCGCGCCACCGAATGAAGCATCCAAATACCCCATGCGCTCTGTGGCATAAACAACTTCTCACGAGAATCATTCTCGCCACCCTCAGCAGCCGCTATTGGCCGAAACACCTCTTCGTATCGCTTCACACCTTTGACGACAGCCGTGCTGGGATCTTGCTTATACAGCGTCGCGATTTCGCCGGCCAGAATGTACGAGCCTACGAGACCCCATGTTGTTCCGAAGCCGTTTGCTGTGTGGGAGTGTGCTGCGTCGCCGAGTGCCACGATACGACCCTTCGACCATGATCCTACCGGGAGTCGAACCTCTTGACGCGGCGTTGAGTAGAGATCGTCTGCTTCTGGGGATGTCTTGAGGGCTGTCATGAAACGACTGCATTCCCATTCATCGCCAGGGAAGACATCTGCCCACGCAGATTTGAGATCTCCTATGTTTCCTGACTTGTGTGCTGCGGCGAGAGCTTCGTTTTGACCTTGCATCTGCATGTACACACGGGTCATATCCTTCGAATCCTTTCTCGTCCCGATATACTTCCCTCCAGGAAGATGACAGAAAGTGAAACAGTTGGAATCTTGAGGTTGCGAAATCGTGCTGAAGAAGCCGATGTAACCTCCAAGCCAATGTCTCGGATCAGGTGCCTCAGGACCAAGCATAAGCTGCCTCGTCCTCGAACCAGTTCCATCCGCCGCAACAACAAGATCAAAATCATCCTTTTCCCCATCATCGAAGCCCACATGAACCTTGCCCTTCGGATCATCCTCACTATCCTGCGTCAAACTGGTAACAGTCGTACCAAACCTGTGCTTCACATTCTTCTTCCCCTCCGTAAGACCCATAAGAATCATAACAAGATCCCCACGCATGATCTCATACTCGGTGGTCAAGCTCTGATTCGCACCACCATGATCCGAAACACCAAAGAACGCCTTTGTACGGCCTCTAGTATCGATGAGTTGCGTTCCAGGTTCATGGATCGTTTTCGCGCGGATAGCTGCTTCGATGCCTAGTTTCTTCATGACAGGGACGCCTTGGGCGCGGACGTCGAGTTGTTGGCCTGTTGATCTGAGTTGGGGGTAGCGTTCGATGAGGGTGATTTCTGCGCCTGTTCTGGCGAGCCAGGATGCTAGGGAGGGACCGGCGATGCCGGCGCCTACGATGAGGACTTTTAATGGTTCCATGATATGTGAGCTCAAAATTACTTCTTGCGCTGTAAGGATACATGATATTAAGATGGAGAGATTGAATGTATATATGGTTGAATGATTGGCCGAGTCATTAGAGCGAAAGCCGAGACCGAGCCAATTCACCGGGCGGGCTATTTACTGCCATATTACGATGGAGGCTTACACTGACCTATTGAATGACGAGAATTCTTTATCAATCTATAATTTGTCCAATAACAGACTGGCGCTTACTGTTTATCAGATCATGGTAGCCTATCCGACCGTCACTGTGTTTCAGTCGTTGGCTCTTGACCGTTTGCAATCTCCGTTAAATCCAGTAAATCCAGTAACTCCAGTGAAAGCGGTTTTACTGATTGTGATAAACCACGTCAGTACCTGTTGCACAAAATCAATTGAGATAACCAGATACGACCAAGTGAGCCTCGGTGACGGGCCTCATCTACAATTGGAAAGCCCCGAACATCAGCACCAGATAAGCAAAAGCGCCCCAGATGACCCAGTAAGCACTTAATTGTGATTCATTTCCCCACAGCCACCAGTTCCAGAACAAATGGAGCTTTTCTTTTAGGGATATTCGTATTTCATCCGACGGAGCGATGATGTAATAGGCAGTCATTCCGCCTTGCAATTGCCCAGTTTTGGTGGTACAAGGTCTCGAATCCTTCTGTGGAGGCTTGGCTTGTAGCGGACGATCAGGTCATGATGCAGCTGTACTGCACTCGGGCGGTGGCTGTGGTTGCCTGCTAATAGGCTAAAGTGATCGACATCCCAAGAGCTATTGCACTAACAGATAAGCGCGGTATCAGGCCAAGATAGGCTGAGACCTGTTAGTGTTGCATCCTCTGCTTGCGGATCTTCGGCAGGATCTACATGTGACCGTCCAGCTAACCACTCACAGCCAAGAATGCACTGCCTCGCGTAACCCACACTTCATGATGTACATAACACGTACAAATGGGGCAACCAGCACGGCACAGTCCCGGGATATAAACTTCCCAAGATGCCAACTCGATCTCTTGGCATATCTTCCACATTCCTTCTAGAATCCATCAAACACAATGGCTGCACCACCAGCATATCAAGCCGTGGCTGATGGCCCGGCGCCAGACCAAGATCTCGGCATCGAAGCACCCTTTACAAACATCCAAATCGACCCTGTTCCGCACGAACCTGAACCAAACGTCTGTCTTGCGCATCTTCGTCTTCTTTTTGCTTTTGAAGCGCTGAAAGAGGATGTTGGGTATCACGATGGTTTGTTTAATATTTGGGACTCGCGCGCTGATGGGAGGATTGATGTTAGAGAGAATGGCGATGTAGAGGAACATCATTTTGATGATAGTTATGCGCCTGAGCTGGAGGATAAGAAGAAGTCTCTTAGTAAGATCCGGGAGAAAAGATGGACTTTGTTCGTCGCGAGAGCTGTGGATCGGTATGAGGCGTGGTGGAATTCTCTGCCGCTGGATCTGCATCCCTTGGACGAGTATAAGATGCATGAGAAGGCTTCCCTATCATTCGGAGCTTTTGTCGACGGGAGTGGTCGCGATTGGTGGGAGAAAAAGGCTCTTCCGCCTCTTGGTAAGTTCCTCAATCATTATCATTAGCCTCGCTAACCGCTTCCAGATGTTTTGATGGTCCTTCACTCCCACCTTCTCAACCCCCATAACTTCCTCGAAGATTGTCTCCGAAAAGGCCTTCGCGATTTCTGGCAGAACGGTATGCCCTGGAACCAAGTCAGCGCCGCTATCGACGGGTCCTTTGCCTACAACATCTCAGACGAGGACAAGGCCAGATGGGTTGCCCAGACTGGTCGCGAATGGGAAAACGCCAGCGACTCTACCACAAAGACTCTCAAATGTCCTAACAAATTCTGCTTCTCGAGCTTTGAGATTCCTTGGACAACCTGCGGTCTTGAAGAAACGCCCAAAACACCAGAACGACCTGGTCTTGTTGGCTCAGGCTACGGCGACGGCAAGTTCGAAAGACGCTGTCCGAAGTGTAACTTGAAAGTCACCAAAGAAACGCTCAGCGTGGTCAAGTTCAGCAGAGATGCAGAGCAATGCGTTCTCAAGCAAAGACCCATGCCCGGAACACTTCTCTGGCCTGCGAGCGGTACACCAGTCGTGATGCTAAACCGTACAGGCAACAAAATCGATCAACGCATGTTTCCTAACCGGATGATTCAACACGTTCTGCGTACGCAGATTCAGACTCTTCTTGAGTCACCCGATCCTGAGAATCCGCCTACCATGGAAACTGTGCGCAAGCTTATTGAGACAGAAGCTCTTATGAAGCAAAGCGCTCTCAAGACTATTCAGGGCATCGATACAAAGGGACCTGGACAAGCAGCTGTGTCGAAGTTCTCCAAGGTCGTCATTCGAAAGATGATGTCGAGATATTGGGAGAACTTCAGTCCCTTTGCCCTCGATCTCTCCGGTGCTGTCCTGCGACAGACCATTTTCTCTGAGAAGATGTGTAAGCTTGATTGGCTGCACTCTCCGACCGCGCGAGAGACTATGGAAAGGTGTTGTATGAAATACAAGCGTTTCATCAAGATCATCTCCAAGAACCCCAATCGCACTGCCGTTCCCACTCTCGACGTTGACTTGGCGTGGCATACGCACCAGCTCAGTCCTCTGTCTTATTATCACTATACCACGCGCAAGCTATTCAAGTTTGTGCGACATGATGATAAGATTGAAGATGATAAGCTGAATGATGGGTTTGAGTACACGAGCAAGGTTTACCAGGAGTTGTATGATGAGGTTTATTCGGAGTGTACTTGTTGGTACTGTGAAGCAACGCGTGCAGCGCATGTTTCTTCTGCGGGAAGGATTCTGAAGCTTTCTCATAATGAGAAGAGTAAGTCACCCTACCTTCACTCAGGATTATTGCTAACAGGGCACAGTCACGGATAAGTTCTACGAGTCTGGACAGGCGGATATGTGTCCACCCGACAACTCAGCCCACATCTCCTCCCACAACGCCGTCCGCACAAACGACGAAGCACTCCTCGCATCCAACCAAATCGAAAAAGTCCAAAACAGAATGCGCGCAGTACAAAACAAGCGACTGGAAGAAAACTACCAAAAAGCCTGTAAACGTGCAGAAAAGAAGGGTCGTAAGCTTCCACCAAAGGATCAGTATTATAATCACTGGGGTTATTCCTACATGAGTAAGTCCCCCCTCTATATCTCATCTAGATCAGTGCTGATAGTTGTAGTGTACGGTCCGTTTATGGCGCCTGTTATGTTTGTTCCTGTCTATGCCTACGGAGCCGCACCAGCTTGTGCGGCTGGTAGTTGTGGTGGAAATGCTGCTGGGGGTGCGTGTTCTGCTGGTGGTGATGGTGGTGATGGGGGTGCTTGCGGAGGAGGCGGTTGTGGTGGAGGAGGAGGATGTGGA
>JABKKP010000003.1:0-61423 GCA_013624355.1 Fusarium caatingaense | reverse complement strand
CCCTACGACCCTCCCACCCCCAACGTTACTACGAGCTCGAACTCAAGCCCGAATCTGAATCTCAGCCCGAACCTGACCCTGCGCCGCACGATCGACGTATCCGCTCCGTCCCTGCCCTGTCGTTGTTGAACCCGTCCCTTCACGCTCCCGCCCTTCTGGGTCTGTCGCCATGGCCTCTTCTTCCTTCCGAGACTCTATAAACTCCCTTGGCTGGAGTCGTCGCGATGAACCAGTCAACACTTCGCAGCAAAGCGGATTGCTCTCTTCCATACAGAGTTTAAATCCCTTCCAAGGAGGCAGTGGTTATGTTCGCCTTCCCACGACCGAGAGTGCCGGCGCGCCTCTACCTGCGCCCAACCGACGTGAGGAGGAGGAAGGCTGGTTTGTTCGTAAGTCAACCTTGGAATATCATTTCATGTTCACCTATGGCATCCCTGCACCCCTGCAGCGGGACATGTGCATTGCATCTGAGCCATGTCCTGAACTATGCATGTGATGCGAGGTGACATGCCTCGTGGTTAGGAGACACTAACCCGACTGGCAGTTAGTCGATGGGATCGATTGTTGATCTTTGGAGCTTGCAACCTCGCTGCTGTAGCATGTTTCGTCATCTGCTTCACTCTATTCCCCGTCCTCTCTCTGAGACCACGCAAGTTTGTCATCTTGTAAGTCGGGAACTTCTGCACGTCCCTTTCGGGCTGCCCTGCGTCGTCCCTTATTCTCCTTGCCGATCGCTGTCACGCGGGCTTGCTACTGCAAGGCCGTTTTGATTGTGTGACTAGTTTTGTCCATACTATGATGTCGTAGATTCGACATGGTGAATTTCAAAATCGCATATAGAAGCTAACACGTGGGTACGCAGATGGTCTGTGGGATCCCTAATGTTTCTGGCCTCGTTTGCCGCTATTATGGGCCCTATGAACTACGTCTATCATCTTCTCTCGACTCCTCGACTGCCGTTCACGGCGGCCTATTTCGGATCCATCACACTGACGCTTGTGTTTGCCTTGAAGGTGTGTTTAGAACTGTTCTGTAGCTCGACAAATACTAACGACCGGTAGCTTCACAGTACAATTCTCACCTTGTTCTCTGCTCTCGTCCAGCTTGCTTGTTTGATCTGGTACTTGATCAGTTACTTCCCTATGGGGTCTACTGGTCTGCGTTTTGCCACATCGTTTGGAGCGAGACAGGCGACAGCTTGGATGACGGGCTAGAGAATAATCTTATTCTTGAAGATCAAACATCCTTAGAGCTTGTCTTATCCCTGAACTCACTCTCATGCTCCAGTGATATTGCAATATTTTCTGCATATCAGCTGAGCGCCTCGTGTAATATTAGCAACAAATGGCGAAAAATAGTTTGTATTTGGGGAAAAGACACTCGTCCATTTTGGATAATGGAAAATGCATTGTGCGCTCAAGCACTCTTGTTACTCAAGTTTGAACCTTTACTCAAAGAGCACCATTTCGTGAATTCTGGAGCAGCATCACGAGTTCTGGCTCAAGTCTATAAAGTAACGGGAGGTTCTATATGGCAATCCTCAAAACAAACACACAAACTGCTAAATTGCTAAACCATGAGCAGTGGGCGACAATAAGATTCTCACCAAAGCTTGATGCATGATATATCTGCAACCTGTCGTCCAGTCATTCGTTAGCTATTAGTTGATATTGGACAAGATAAGATAACGTTAAGAACTGCAGATGCTGTTACCCCAAAAGGGTAGGCCATCAGGTGTTGTGTCCAATAAGCAACCAGCGGCTGAGCGGCCTCGGCTTGCAACCTCGGAAGAGGCTTGACAGGGAGGGTATCAGAAGAGGTAGATAGCTCAGTAGAGGAATTATTGCAATCAAGGCTCGTGATTCCAGCCAAGATATTGCAAGGATCCTTCGGGCTACTCGGAGCATTAGCTCCCTGCACTTGGAGAAGTAAACTATAGGTATGCGTGTTTGTTTTTAAATGGAGTTCATCAAGCTTCAGGTAACCGTATAAGTCAATACAGAGCGTGGCTGTAGGGACAGCAAGAACATGGCTTGAACCAACTAACATAACATGTCTCTATTGGTCAACTACGATGTGTATTGATCTGGTACGGTGGAACTGGATTCTGTAGCTGTTTGCTCCATACTAATCGTAGCATCGGTATCCATCGTTTGTCTGCGGGTTGTTGTGCCCTCTTTTGGGGCGCGTAAAAACGGCAAGCAATTTATTCAATCGTCACGGGCTTGTTTTATCTACGTACATAGCTTGTACACACAGTTGTTGAAATCGAAATTGCTTGCTTGCTACTGGGGATCTAAACTTGGGCACCGATAAAGTACTAAGTCTCATGTGTTGGTCCTGCTCTTGAAGGCCATACTTCTGATACCATGACGGCTTAGCCCTGGTCTGATGCTCCTGTAAAGTATTGCGACTGTGTGTCTTGATGAACATCAAACACGTCAATAGATATCCAAAGTATCGTGATTTTAGTTCTTACGATCCAAGGTTGACTCGTTGGTAGACTTTGCCCCAAGGTACCTACCTGCATAGATGACCACTGTTTTAAATTGAAAAGGAAATCCCGAACATACATCCAATTCCAAACTACCTATGGCATCCATGGCTTGCCTTTGATAAGCCCCAAGCCGCTACCATGTTACTTACATGGATCAGGCTTCGTTGGAGACATGAAGAAATCTGGTTGCCGTGGAGTTTGTGCCAAATGTCTGATTGTCGTGTACAAACTGCGTATTTCAACCTTGCGCTGCGTATCCATGCCACCCCAACAGGATGGAGCTCACAGAAGTTAAATTCTACTATACTACCTAGGTAAGTACCTAAGGTATGTAACAAGGATAGCAGATAGCATGGAAGTTCGTGACGCCTGAAGAAGCCAAAAGAAGCAAAGCTAAGAAAAAACAATCCTTCAGAGAAAAATACTCGCAAAGTCACTGCAACATAACCTAAGAAAAGCCGAGTTATATTCGCGCATCTCCACCCTATCACGGTCGTCCGGGTTCGGTTGATGGTCTTGACCTCTACCCAGACCTCTTCCGGGGTCTCGGGTTCATGACGGCTCCTCGCAGTGAGTAAGTACATGAGTGTAAGTGGGGCACAGTCAAGTCAAGAGTGAAGCCGGGTGCTAGGTTGCTTATTGTATCTTTGATTTGCCCTGAATTCCACTGGAAGATGACCTCGAGACCCTGACTTGACTTAGTGTCTACCTAGTATCGCTTGCAGACCAGGGCTTTGCAGACTCCGAGTCAGTAATAAACTACCCAGGTGGCGCTCTGGCTCAATGAGATTTCATCGAGTTCAACAAACTCATTGTACGCGCAGTACTCTGCCTACATCTATGTATGTTGTGAAGTAGGTAGGTAGGTAACTCGACACAAAGGTTTCCGTCTCCTCCGCAGCTGACCTGCTTGTACAAGACACTGCACTGCAATGCGCTGATTGAGTACTGCCCGGGTACTAAGGTTGCAGTTCACTCAGGATTGGTCTGTAAGCTCTGCAGTGCATCATTCATAAGTAAGGATGTCGACATCCAATAGGCAAACAGGCCATGGCTATGCATCTTTGTCTTGTTCAGTACTCGGCAAACAAATCCCTGTAGCATCAAGGGAGTACGCCAGAGGGAGGGAGTAAACAGCAATCACTCATTAAAAAAAGACAGGAATCAGAAATGAAGAGACCTAAGAGAAAGACTGGTAGAATAATAAAATAAAAAATACTACGTAACTGTGCGTATCCGCTTAAAGAGCAAGAAAAATCTAACAAGGTAGGTAGTAGGTGATTAGAGTGGGAAGGAAGAGGTTCCCTCTTCGCATTCATCCACCATCCTTCCTTACCTACCATCATCAGGTAGGTTCTTTCCAAGGAAGGATTCTCATTCGGCGCATCGGTACCTTCTCGATCAGTTAGCCGCAGTACATTTCCGTGGTACCTTCCGCCTGCGGATCAGAACTACCTTACTTAGAATTTAGAGCCTACCCACGCTGCGAGTAAGAGAGGGGGGATAGGCATAGAAAAAAATTTATTATTCACACAACGCAAAAAATAACCTCCGGCGTGCATTTTCTCTTTCGTTGCCGTCCCGGTCTCCGTGCGCCCTCTTCCTGTAAAACACACTCCTC
Organism: Fusarium caatingaense; assembly: GCA_013624355.1. Lineage (NCBI taxonomy): Eukaryota > Fungi > Ascomycota > Sordariomycetes > Hypocreales > Nectriaceae > Fusarium > Fusarium caatingaense. The sequence goes on along the minus strand of JABKKP010000003.1, from coordinate 57,305 downwards.
TCGCCAGCCCAATTCTATTTTATAAGAATTGCCGCTGCAAATCTCTTTGCCCTGGTCCAAGGTCTACGTTTGTATACCTACATACGCTTACCTGATTCCCTCCCTCCCCAACTTTCCCATCCGTCACTTGAACCCTCCATCATAACCACCCCGCTTGATTGTTCCTACGCTTTTCTCTGACACGGGCAAAACATTGCAACGCAGCAAGCAGACATATTCGGGTTGGTTTCTGATTTCGATTGTGATACCAGTACCTGATATTTTTGCCTTGCAATCCCCTTGTCCTTGTCAGGCATTTAAATCTCTTTGGTTCTGCACTTGACCTGGAGAAAAAAAAAAAAGTTCCGAGGCCAAAATAGCACAGCCCGGGTGTCCTGATTCTCTTCCGTTGCCCAAACACAACAGTCTTTTACTTCAGACCATCAGTCTCGGTTAAGCAGACATCTTCTGACATCGCAGAAACGTTCGCTTCTCCTCCTTTGAACTTCTGAATCGCATCGCACGCACCGTTCGCGCACAATTCGACTCAGCTATTAGGTCTGAAGCCCTCGACTCCCACCTTCAACCTTGAAACCCTTCCCTCGACTCGCATTCTCGATATTTGGCCGCTTGCTCGGTTCGTCGCGACAACCGACGCTCTCATCTGTTGGGAGTATACAAACAGCAAACGACTCTATTGCACACAGGTGCTTTGCGCCTCTTCTAGAGTCCGGAAGGGCTTGAGAGACATTCTGGGATTTTCTCTAGAAATATTCGGTTCTATTTGCTGGTCACCCGAGCGAATTAGACACATTTGGTCTACTTTTTCCGCGACCTTACGACGGCAAATCTTTACAGCACGGCTCACTTCGAAATGAGTCCATCAGCCATTATAGAGACCAACGATACGGTCGCTCCTTCGATGACTTCTTACGCACAAGCTGCGAAGGGCAGTAACACTGTCCCTGCCTCAAATAGCACCACTGCTTCTACCGACCCCGCTGCTTCCGTTCAAGATGGCCAGGCAGACACGGCAGACACTGGCTCTGCTGCAGTAGCAGTAGACGAGAAGGCTTCGCTACCTGCCTCCGAGCATGTCAACTCTGAAACTCCTGAGAACGCTGACTCCCCTGCGGTTGCATCGGAGAAGCAGGATGTGGAGAGCGTTCCTGGTTCTGAAAGCGACGCCCGCTCCGAGTCGACACAAAGCAGACAAACCGAGTCGAGGCGTGAGGACGACGGTGGAAGAACCGATCGCCCTTGGCGACGCAATGAGAAGACACCAAGATCTTCAAGCAATGCTACAAGGTCTGTCGACGAGCAGGACTCCCGAAAGGCCAGGCGAGGTAAGAAGGGCAAGGCTTCAGAGAAGCAAGCCGGTGAACAAGCGACAGACAAGGAGCAGGAGGCAGTTCCCGAGCCACCAAAGGTTGAACTTTCCGAGGCTCCCATTCCTAGCGTCAACATTTGGCACAAACGCAAGGAGGCTCACCAGGCGAAATCCACCAAGCCTGCCCCTACGCCCGTGGAGGCTACAGTAAACGGCACCTCAAGTCACAAGGACGACAAGAAGACCGAAGTGTCACCTGCACCCCACACAAACGGTGTTAAGTCACACCAAAGACAAAACAGCGCTATCCGAGCAGAGCGAAATGGCCCTCGAGGCTCGAGGATGAACGAAAAGGATGGCAAGAGCGAAGTCCCTCCTTCAGTCGACGACTCGGCGGCGTGGCCTACTCCTGAGACTGCCATTTCTACCATCAAGGAGGACGGCAAGAAGAAGGCGGTTGAGAAGATACCCGAGAAGTCCGACCGCTCTGATAAGGATAGCCAAGAGGACGGTAGCTCGTCGAAACCCCGACAGAAGTGGGTGAACGTGAACTTCGTCCCTACGGTCAACTTTGAGACTCAACTCCCTCAAATGCGTGGCTCTAAACCCCGCGGTGGCGCTCGTGGTAGTCGCGATACTACTAACCGAGCAGCTACCAACGGTGCCACAGATAAGCTGACATCCACCTCGCCGGCAACCAAGGTCAATGACAACAAGCCTCGGGATACCTCCAACAATGCCGCATCGCAGTCTGCGTCCAAGCGTGCATCGGTTGAGATTGCCAACGGTCAGAAGAAGACCTCAACAAATGCGGGATCTGATAAGGCCAAGGACCCTTCCGCCCAAACTACGGTAAGTAACGTCGTGTGATGCACGTATTTTTGGACTCGAAATCAACTCACCATGCATTTGCGGTATGCTAATCATCATCTCGCACAGGAGACTCCCCAGGCTTCCCGCGATCGCCCCGAAGGCCGCGGCGATAGAGGCAGGGGTGGCTACCGCGGACGTGGCCATCATGGCCACTCCCAGTCTCAGCATGCTATTTCTGGGCCTGGATATCATGGCCAAGGTGCCAATGCATCCCGAGCCCAAGGTTACAGCCCTCCTATGCGACAAGGTGGTCATGGTGGCGTCTTTACGCCTTCTCAGCGAGGACGTGGCCGCAATGGCGCCAACAACTTCCATCGCATGTCTGCGCCCAACGGTGGCAACCGCATGCCCATCGCCCAGCCTCAATACCCTCCTTACGATTATGCTATGGCGGCACCTATGGAAGTAATTCCTTATCCACAACCCCATTTCGGTCAGCTTCTTATGCCTGCGCTAAAGTCCCAAGTCGAGTACTACTTCTCTGTCGACAATCTTTGCAAAGATATGTTCCTCCGAAAACACATAGATTCACAAGGCTTTGTCAGTCTTCACTTCATCGCTGCTTTCAATCGGGTAAGAAGTTTGACCGAAGACATCAACCTTATTCGACATGTTTGCGAGGAATCAGTTGAAATCGATTACGGCGTCACAGACGACGGTATCGAGCTTCTTCGTCGTCGAGAAGGCTGGCAAACATTTGTTCTGCCAGTCGAAAGTCGAGAGCAAATGGCTCGCAGGGAACCCGGCAACGTCACTTTCAAGAACGGATCCCACGGCTACACCAATGGCCAACTCAACGGTGTCCCTCAATTGACATACGGTACCATGTATGCTCAAGACCCCTCTGTCCAGCACTTCGCACCGCATGGCGTTGACGGAGTCGCCCCAACTGGCACCGGCCAGCTCTCAGCCACAGTCCCTGACTTCTCCCCTTCTGGAACTGTTCCTCTCGTTGGCCCCAATGGCGAAACCCAGGTTACCAGTGTTGAAGCTCTCACCAACGGCCATGCTGAGAATGCCACGCCACTTACCAACGGTGTGCACGCTGAATCGTCCGAAAGCGCTGAGTCTTAAACTACTCCCTCAGGAATAAGAACGTCGCTTGTTGTGGATATACCCTGCCTGTGTTTCTTTATGGCCTAGTATGCGGCATATCTGAATTTGCTGTCACATCGTTGATCTGGGTCGATACGAATTTACGCGTCCCAGGTTTTGCCAATGTTTTTATGATTTCAAGTTGCTGGTCAGAATTTGCTTTTGTTTTTACCTGTCTATTATCAGCCCGACACTGTGTCGATCGGGTTTTGACCCTTGTCTGCAATAGAGCATACGGCACATAAGCTGGTGAGTCTTGAGGGTGGCTTGCGGTCTATCGAGCCAAGGTTACAGGCGCACAGAGACACCAAAGATGGTTACAGTTGTCGAATTTCCCCGACAGAATGCGAAAGAGGCAGAGGGGCGAGGATACGATACAGATATTTGATACCCCGTTGAGCGATTCAAATGGCGAAAGCGAACTGCTACGCTAGTACGACTGAGGAAGGTCTCCATGAACGGCATATGGTTGACTCAAAGGCTTGATTCATTGGTTTTCAGAGGGGGCGTATTCTAGGAAGGTGTTTTGTTTGTTCGGAAGGCGCCGGGGCATTGGAAAACACGTGCCACAAGGTGTCTATGCCACAGTATTTGACATGACCTCGCGGGGCGCCAGGCGGTTGTGATGGTAGCCGTGGAGCGAGAGGCGTCGGTCTTGATGATTGAGACAAAGTATGCTGAAGCAAAGGGCCTTCGGAGGTTGCGAATTTACGGATTAAAAGGACATGGAAGAAGAAAAGCATATATGATCTCACAGTATAGGGGTTCGACACACTGACTTTTTTTTTTTTTTCTTTTCTCGACTGCATTTAAAAGGGGTTTGAGGATGGTTCTGTTATAGTATCGGTGCTTATTTTTATCTTTTTATTCACATTCGAGGCATCTGATTCTAGATAACGCCTTCGAACTTTGCGAAAAAAAGGAGTATGTTGTTGTTTTCAAAAGCTGTACAATAGTTTCAATGTTCCATACAGAAAAAAAAACTTGTCGAGAGATGTCTGCTGCTTTCTCGTGTATGGCTCTGCATTCATAAGGCTGAATGGGGGGTATCAGTGTCTATCTACTGTAGCAAGTAGTTTACTAACTATGCTACCAGTTAGGGCTCACTAATGCAGGTCGTGCATAGATGAGAAATAGATTTGATGTCAAGTTACGCACGAGATTGGTTCTTCTCCTTGCAAAACAAATGATGTTTTACTGTCCGCTATTGTTACGGTTGCTGGCGTTGGACTTGTGGTTTTTGTTGGTAGATGCTATTATCTTAGATGGATCTATTCTACCAAAGCGTCATGATATGGAACTTAGCTAAGGCACGTACAAGTAGGTAGCTCATCATATCATCATATTGGCGGGGTTAATGAGGGGTCGTCCTCAGACTTGGCTCTAGGGTACGTTATCTAATCATGAACCTTTACCAGACTAAGTCCATTCATTAACTTAGTACCTACATTTATTTCTTGATCTCCACTGGACAATAGTGATGTTTAAGACCTTTGTGCTTTCGGGGTTGTCTAGCGAGGATATGTCATTGGACAGATAGATGCTTCTATCTTTAATGGTCACATTGATTAGGAAATGATGTAGCAGGGTTAAACGTGCGTACAAAAGGCATCGATGACTTTATCACAGATAGTCAGCGTCTTTACATGCATCAGCACTCTTTACTTACGATGATATAAATACCTATTAGGTAGGCAAGGCTGCTGATATAGCAGAAGCTTTATGGGGGTTTTTATACTATTTATATCGTACCCATGGATACTAACAATGAAATGAATTAAGCTTTACAGACATATACCGACCAATGACGTCACTACCCGTAGCTAGCGCAGCCACTCACGCGCACCTGAGCTGATGCTTATATAGACCTCATCAACTTGATCGCCCTTATTGATACCCTGAACCCAAGATAATATACAAATTTTGAGCTCTTTCGTGGAAAGAAGAGTGAAGGCGCTAAGCATATGGTCTCAATTGGCAATATAATCCATTATCCGCCATGCCGCCAGTTGTTTCCGGACGCGTTCGCAAATCAGACCCCAAGCAAAGCGCGTCTAATTCCGAAGCCAGAACCAAAGAAGACCGCATAGCACGAAGGAGGGCAAAAGTAGCCGATGATCAGCTCCAATGGGCGAATCAATACCTCCAAGGGAAACCTGCAGCATATTTTGCTGGGTATGATCGTGAGGTGATTCCTAACACGTCGCCTTTTGTTTAAGTTACTTCCTTGTTCAAAGGACTTGGTAAGATCGAGTTCACAGCTGAGACGGACGAACCTGGCTGGGACTTCTTTCGCTTGTCCAGAGGTGAAAAGTCTAATCCGAACCATCATGTGTTTGTCGTGCCTCATCAGCACATTGGTAAGGCTGGTTGTTGTTCGACCCATTATGGTACTTGTTTAGCTCATGCCTCGCAGAACGAATCATCATCATCCCAACAATTCCTGATGGTAATCTCAAATGGATTTTCCTAATCGTTCCAACAGCTGCGACTGGATCCTCACTCGCGGTCAGGAAGTACCCCAAGATCATTCAATTCGAAATTCCTGAAACTGATCTTGACGGCGCAAAAATACTCAGAGGTGTACATGATTTTCCGACTTTCAAGAACCACCTTATGAATCCAGACAAACAGGAAATAGTTTTTGTAAAACAGCCGAAGAGTCAAACGCAGCCGAAGATGTTCAACTGTACCGTGAATCTAGACAAAGTGGAAGATAGCTACTTGGAAAAAGGCATTGGTGAGTTGCGAATACGAAGACCGGATGCACAGATAGCTCATTAAGACAAACGCAGGATCACTCTGTTTTTTCCCAGACGGTATCCTCTGGGATGGAGAAACTCCTTTGTATTTTCCTGTGTCTTCCATAACCTTTTGCATGCTTATCTTTTCGAAAGAGAGTGTTCGCAGCGGTGCATCGCATGAGTCCAGGACAGTGGCTGTGGGCCTCATGATACAGGCCAAGGAACCGTTCTACGAGGGAGAAGACCAACCCAAAAAGCCTTTCCTATACTTCAAGGACATCCAGGGCTTTGGAACCAGGAGGAAACACATTGAGGGTTTCTGCGCGGCACATCAGATAAACCTCCAACTGGCTGAACAGCTATTCTATAGCTACGACGACAACACGCCCATGGGCGGCTGGATGCCTCTGAATGGAGACGGTTATGACTCAGAGGACCATGGCCTCGAATCACATCCAGATCCAGATCCAGATCCACATGTCGATTCAGAGTCTGACTCAGAAGTTGATGATGACTGTGTTTTTCTAGGAGCTGCTTGATAAGTGACAATATGTCCATTGGTGTCTAGGAAATGAAAGACTTGTGTATGTAGAACAGACCTCAGTCTGGCACTGGGTCCACACCAAGTCTTCTGTGTAATCCAGTGTAGGTAGGGTTATGTAATGTATGTAGCTGGCAAGCTTATAGACTGAAGATGCATCAATCTCTAGCACATACGACCATACCTACCAGAAAATACGGGATCCCGTCCGCTCTCCCATAGTCAAGCTGGTAAGGGGCGGATTAGTAGTTGGGTCGGTGACGACCAGCGAATCCCCGCTGTTGTATGTTTTTTTCTGTGTCGATATTTTTGCTCTTGTATTATTAGTACTAGACTATGGTGGACCTAGAATCTGGGGTATTTCTGTAGGCGAGTATAGACCCACATATGTATTTTCCAGTAAGCAACATATAGTACTGTTGCTATTTTATACCAACTGCATCTTGAGAAACAGCAATACAACTGATGAGACAGAGTTGGTAAGTTGGCGATGAATTTATCTTGTCTTGTCTTGTCTCGCGAGCTAGGTATTAGTGGATGTTGGTTCACATCCCGTTCCATCCATGCATGGATGTCTTGGTACTTAACGATGGACCAATGATGAGAGCCCATGACAGAGCCTCAGCTGAGTGAAGAAGGATTCGATCTGCCATCCAGTCAAGCAAAGTCACCTAACCCAGGAAATAACGTGATGACACTAACTGAATGTCCCCGAACTACCTAAAGAGCCTCCATCACAATGCAACATTGACATCCATGCTGTGGATGCTTTGTGATAATGCGGAGTAAGCCCGTAGTGACATTCTAATGTCACAGCTTTCACCATTGTATTATTGTTGTTTTGAATCTTATACGATGACATGTTCTGCACTCGGCGTACAACCGGAATACATACCGGCCTTCACCGAAAGAGCACGGAGCATAGCTTTCCTCTCCTCATCATCAAACCAGGGATCGGCTTGGCGGAATGTATTTTTGGTGGAGAAAAAAGGTGTTTGCCTTGGACAATTAATACTACACCCTCATCAGAACCAGGGTATTGTCGTATCTACGGAGGTTCTGCCCCGGTGAGTCATGGGGAGTTCATGCTGGGAGTAAGCATCGTGATGGTTGATTGTGAGATATATCACCTCGTAGCATGGATGTGAGGCCATCGTGAAGCACTGAGCACATCTCACGTCTATGGTTCCAAGACCTTGTCGAAGCAAGTTAGAGAAGCTGCGCCGCATGATGCCATTTGGCCCAGTGACCGAAACACAGGGGGGTGCAAAATACAGAAATGCTCTCATATTTGCAGGAAGTACGAGGAAGGGTAAGGAAGAAGAAAAAAGGAAGTGAAGCTATCGTCAGAATCTGTATGTCTCGTGCTACACGCCGATGGATCGCCGACTGGGCATCAACAAAAGACCAAAAAGAACGGGTAGACGGTGCCTTGCAGGAATGTTAAAGCCGGACTCGGGGGGCAGGGGACCCCAGAAATTGCCTAAAGAGGAAACATCAGGACAAGACCTGCAGAGCGCCTGTGCTTTTGGTGAACATGGCATTACGTCAAGCGCTGATGAAGGGAAAGAAATAAAGATGGCAGTTAATAGCGGACGCTCCTGTTGTCCAGTACCGGCAGGTGGTTAGTTTATTGCGGGATGAGTTTGCGGGGAAGTGGCTGGCAGGGCTTAGAAGGAGGGAAGGAGGCGAATCGATAGAGGAGAATTTTTAGAAGGAAGAACCAAGGTGAAGGTTTGACCTTGATTTTCTTACAGTAACACTCAAGTCAGGTACAGACAGTATGGAATAAAACATCCGGTCAGACAGATTTAGTGCACGATCGCAACATGATCGCAGAAAAGATCGACATGCGTTGTGTTGTGTTGGCAGTTGGTCGGTGACACGATCAGAAAAATTGATCCTATTCCCGTGTAAGTGGAAGCAGAAGCAGAAGCAGAATCTTCATCTTCACCCTCCATTAGCATTTGGCAGGGGCGTTTCCTGCAGAGAAGCTTCCATAAAAATTCTACTCTAAATCTCGATATGAGACGCCTGATTCGTCATTGACCATGGCGCCGTGTCATATCCACGTGGGTCCGGCCTTTGACACTGACTAACTGATCTACATACAGGGTTTGAACTTGAATACTTTCTCGGCCCGGGAGTTTGCATCTTATCGGCCTCCCCAGCTCATCATGTTCAAAGAGACTCAATTAGAGTGCAACTATGTTACTCTGATTGAGATTCTGATTATCTCATAAACTTGCCCTGTCTTCTCAAGTGAGAAAGTCGTTGAGTTAGCGACCGTTGATCAGCCCGATATTATACTTTTTTATGGGTCCGGGGAGATGAAAAGCTTAGGAGGCGAGTATCAATCGGACATTCTAGTCCATTTGTGTGTACTGTACTGTTCAGCTCAGACTTGTACGTGGAGAAAGAAACCGAAAAAAGCAGCTGAATCTGGTATTTAAAACACATTCCGGAGCTTACCTCCGGTTGGTCTGGGGAAAAGGGTTCAGTGCACACGGTAGGTATACCCTCACCTGGAGAACTTGACGTCAACTTAACACAACCAAGGCCACTATGGTGGAGATAGCTCAACTCAACTCACTTCAAACATACACAATCGCAAAGCAAACGATTTCATCATGATGCCAAACGCAAATATGGGAGAATCATCAACACATATAAATAAAAGACGAGGCTCTGCCTCTACAATGCCATTGCTCCAGGCATATCCCTCTGGACAGCACTACAACACCGGCCTCTCTTCTTCTCCTCATCCTCCTGTCTCACCACCATCTTCCCAGTCCTACGGGAGCAAAAGAGTCACAAAGATGACCGCTCAAACAATGGACAGGGTCATGTCCTATGTGACTTTCAAGCCTGATATCGGCTCCGACAGACACGAAGCTCCCTACATCAACGAACAGGGCTATGTCGACTTTTCGCCTGATGACCTCGAGAACCCACGAAATTGGTCCAAGACACGGCGATGGGTTATTACATGTCTTGCTGTTTTCCTTGCCATGAACGGAAACTTTGCATCAAGTATCTTCTCAGGCAGTGTCGATTCTGTTGTGGAAGAGTTTGGAGTTTCAACCGTCGCTGCGAGCTTGACGACATCCATGTTCCTTCTTGGTTTCTGTGCTGGGCCCTTTGTCTTTGCACCTCTTTCTGAGTTTTATGGTCGTCGATGGATCTTCTACATCACTTTTATCGCCTACATGGCCTTCAACTTTCTCTGCGCTTTCCCACCAAACTTTGGATCACTCCTCGTCGGAAGATTTCTAGCGGGTGTCTTCATCTCTGCTCCGTTAAGCACCACTCCCGGAGTCCTGGTTGATCTCTGGGACCCCATCGAGCGAGGAAACGCTACTGGAATCTTCAGTCTGGCCTCTTGGGTGGGACCTTCTCTAGGCCCTGTTGTCTCCGGCTTTGTTCAGCTCAAGAAAGACTGGCGATGGGGCATGTACTCTGTTCTTTGGCTTGGAGCTGTCACCGTCTTCCTCATGTTTTTGATTCCCGAGACACATACGCCCACTATATTGGCCAAGAAGTCCAAACGAGCTCGAAAGTCCGGCATCAAAGGATATGAGAATGTTGTCATGGAAGGCGAAGAGGATGCGCCGAGCCTAGCTCACGTTTACAAACTTGCTCTTACGCGGCCCTGGATTCTCATGTTCGATCTGATTTCTCTCTTATGCTCCATCTACACCTGCATCGTCTTCACTCTTCAGTTCATGCTTTTCAGCATTTACCCTATTGTTTTCCGAGACATGAGGGGGTGGAACGCTGGCGTTTCGCAGCTGCCTCTTCTTGGCCAGGTCGTGGGAGCTGTTCTAGGAGCCATTGTCATCTTTGTCGATAGTGAGCGTCGACGAAGCAAAGATGCGGCTGGAAAGGTTCTCTTGCCAGAGGATCGACTTCTCATGGCCATGTTTGGAGGCGTTGCCTTCCCCATCACTATGTTCTGGCTTGCGTGGTCAGCTAATTTCAAGTAAGTTTCTTTCAATGTCCACAACAAAAAACAGCTACTAACAACAAGCAGTGTTGTTCCCTGGATTGTTCCTACTCTGGCAGGCACATTTCTTTCTGCCGCTCTGATGCTTGTTTACGTTGCCGTTATCAATTACCTCACCGACACATACGCCTCGTACGCAGCCTCTGTCATCGCCGCCAACACTGTTGCCCGATCCGCTGGCAGTGCTGCTGCTCCCCTGTTCACGACTCAAATGTTTACTGCTCTTGGTGTTGGTGGTGGAGGCTCCCTCATTGGAGGAGTTGCAACTCTGCTCGCTTTCATCCCATTTGTATTCTTCTGGTATGGCGCTAGCATCCGTAAGAAGAGCAAGTACGCCCTTGTTGAGCCCGAACAGATGGACAAGATGGATGAGGAGGCCGATCCCACCGACTACGGTGTCGGCGCTGATGAGACTCAGCACACAGGCGACATGGACCAACCTCAGAGCAAGCCCTCTGAAGGCGTATGATCTACGAACAAAAGCCATCAGTATTTGTACTACTAGACTTTTGCATTTAAGGTTGCTTTACACCTGAGAAACTGCGGGATACGATTTCTTTTTGACGGAGTTTGGGGAATTTCAGGAGAAGGATCTAATAGTTTGGGTTTAGGTTGTTTGGGTCATGTAGCATTGATAAAGCATGTACGGGATATTGTTTCTTAGACTCTATAGTGGTATTGGTACGGAATTGGTTTATCCAATATGGATTTTGGCATACAAATAGCGTGGCATCATCAATTTCAACTCTTACCTTATCCAAACAAGAACTGTATTCTGAATAGAGGGAAACGTACTGTTGCTGTGGTCGGTCGCAAAGAATATACTTGAAAGTACAAAATAACCATTTTGATATCATTGAGCAACTGCCGAGTCATTGACCATAAGGCTGAATCATAGTTACAGTACGCCTAGTGGCTCGTTGATTCAACCTCGCTTAGTCTCGTAATAGAGACGTCATTGCAACCTCGCAGTCAGACCCTGATCAACAGCTGTAGAAAATATGGGCCTTGTGATGGATAATTGATGAGCACGATACTGTACATATGTATGCTTTAGACACCATATGTCTACTGAACGGTGTGGCTGATGGCAAAACGTGGCTAAACGGGTCATGAACTATCATCAGCAGGCACCGTTTGTTGCGTCACATGTTGTAGGCATCACATCAGTCAAAGGCCACTTCGGTGCGAAGGAAAACAGGCGATTGGATAGTCTAACTTCCCGCCCGGCTTGTCTTGTCTGTCTAGTCCGAGTTTCACACAAGTGACAAATGCTTCTAGAAGAGAACGACTGACAACTCATCAAGAGTGGCAAAATTGGTCCAAGAACTAGGACAAGCACCTAATCGAGGATCCTGGATATGCAAGCATCCTCCCTTATGCGAGGTTTCACGAACGGCCTATCACTCCGAGGAACGACTTGTGAGCCCTCGTTTCAAGATGATCACTGCTGTTTAGAGTGTGCTTTGGAGAGGGAACCAATTACCATGGCCGGGACAGGGTGAAGCTCTGAACAGTCGACCTTTGAGTGGTTGACAACAAATCAACAGAGCAGAACCGAATCCGAAGACACGGAGCGTCCGATGACCCGGTCAATTGCCAATGCTAACTACCGCAAGAGAGCGGAGAAAAGCCCCTGCCAACGTCACTTCTCTGTTAACTCTATCGCGTTCGGTATTGCCGGGAGTTGAGACGGACGATACTGTAGTTGAAGTGGAATAGTTATATGCACGATAGCTGTGGCGCAGTTGCTGATAAAGACGGGAGAAACAATTCAAAGGTCTCCATACTGGGCTGTGCTGAATGCCCAGCTGGCTGTCGAATGCCGCGCCCAGCACGTCCAAGACCTTCTAGTGGGCCTTGCAAGGCATAGACCCCTGTCTAATAGCGTCAGCGCTGTGCGTCCAACTTCCCGCGAACCCCTCTTCATTACGTCGTTGGTTTCGCCCCGCTTATACGTAACTGCCCACTTTACCTCAACTTACCTTCTAGATACCTTATGTCTATGAGAGAAAGGAAAGAAGCGGGAAGGGAAAAGAGAGGAAAGAGAGAAAGAGCACGGGCTACCGTAAAAAAGTAGCCTGATCATCATAGTAAAAGAACCAACACCCAGTCAAGCCAGCCTGAGCTACTGTAACGCAGCCTAACCGGAATCGCTTCCAAGGCTCTTAAAGTTGCGTCAAAAGTCACCTACATGCGTCCAAGGATACCTACTAAGGCATGGGTCAAGGAAGCTACCCGACTGCTTCTGTTGCTGCCTTCCGTATCCCATTGATGCCCATCCATCCACCAAACTAAAGTAAAGCAAGTGTGGCTTTGTCCACTAGCAGTCTGCTCTTGCTGTCTCTAGCCCACTTTCTGTTCTCTTTCCCGTTCCGCCCATCCAGTCGACTGAGTCCTACAGTACTAAGGTAGGCGCACAGGTGCAGTGCCTTCTCACCCTTGTTGCAATCCCAAAGGACCCTGTTTTGCTTGGACGTGCCCTTGGCTGTGGCTGGGCTTCTCTTGCCAAGTGCTTTTCTTGATCTGCTCCTCCCGCCACATCCATCATCTTTCCTTTTCTTCCTTGCATTGCCAGAATCTTACAACTCTGCATTAGCAACACCCAACACCATTCATCACCAATATCAACTATATACCATAAACCGACCATTACATCACCACTAGAACATAGCGACAACAAAGAAATCACACATACCGTACTGATGGCCAACTACGACCCGTATGATCGGGATTACTCTCGCCGCTATGTGCGGGAGGAACGTCGAGAAGAGCCCCGTTACCTTGATCCGCGAGATTCTTTTAGCACCAAGTCCCATCGCGAAATTGTTCCTCGCGGGCGCGAGGATAGTGATCTGTCGATAGAGGAGGTTCGACGGGAATTCCCCCCGCCCGGCACCCGCGATATCCGTCGTGCTAGATCCGCCGGACCAAATTACTACGAAGAAGAATACGAGTACCGTCGAGGTTATGACCCTCGCGACCGCGACCGCGACTATGATCGCCGTTCTCACCGAGGACACTCTAGCCCCTACTACGAAGATGAAGAGCGCAAGCCCAAGTCCAAGGGAATGTCAAAGAACGAGAAGATCATTGCAGCCGTTGCTGGTGCCGCCCTTTTGGCCGGTGGTAAGGAGCTGTACGATCGTCGTGAAGCCAAAGAGGAGCGCACTGAAGTCCAACGCAACCCTCTCTCAACCGCAGCTTTAGCTGGAGTTGGTGCTCTAGCTGCTTACCAGGGTGCTCAATTCTATAACAAGCAGCAGGCCAAGAAGGATCAAAAGGCCAATATGATTCTTCAACGAGGCCGTGACGGTTACTACAGCGATTATTACTCGGATGAAGATGAAGGCCCAAAAGAGAAGAAGGGTCATAAAAACTTCCTTGAGAGTGCCATTGCAGCTACTGGTCTTAGCGCTGCTGTCAAGAGTCTTACCGGTGGTGGCTCTGACGACACCAGGAGCCGCCGCGGAGGCAGCCCCTCCAGTGAGCGGTCCCGCTCACACGCTGGCGGCAACAGCGGTGCGAACAAGGTCCAGAAAGCTGCTATGGCGTCTCTTCTCGCTGGTGCCACAGAGGCCTTCCGTGTTGCCAAGGAGCCTGGTGGCTGGAAGGGCGAGAAGACCAAGCGCATCCTTACCGCTGCTGCTGGTGCCGCTGCTGTTGATACAGCAACTGACGACAAAGGCGGAAAGCGAGGTCTCGCAGAAGCTGTCATCGGCGGCTTGGTCGGCAACCGTTTGATCAACGGCTCAAGGAACGACATCGAAGAGGACCGCAAGACTGGTCGTAGCCGCTCCCGCTCGCGCGCTCGATCCAAATCCCAGGGTGGAGGCTCTGGCGGAGCAAGTGGTCTCGCTGCTCTGGCGACGGCTGGTCTGGGTGCCCTCGGCGCGAAGAAGGTTTTGGATCGGTCAAGATCACGATCCAGGAGCCGCAGTGTAAGAGGAAGGGGAAGAAGCACCTCATACAGTCCTTCCCCGGACCGACGTCGTCAGCGCAGCCGAAGCCGTAGCGTTGTCGACAAGGCTCGCAATGGCCTGGCTAAGCTTGGTCTTGGGGCTGGAGCTGGTGCAGCTGCTGCGGATGATTACCAGCGACGCCGCGATCAAGATGACTTTAGCGAACGTGGTGCCAGTCGCTCCCGCCGATACTCGGATGATATGTACGATGACCGACGATATGGCAACAACCGAGACTATTACGAGGACGACCGGTCCTACCGTGAGAAGCCCAGGGAAAGACGACGAGGAGGACGTTCTGAATACTCCTCTTCATCATCGGATATCGGAGATTCTGACGAAGACGAGCAGCGAGCAAAGAAAATGAGAGGTAAGCAAATTGTCACCACAGGCTTAGCGGCCGTGGCCACTATTCATGCAGCGCACGAGGTCTATTCTAGTATGGAAAAACGGAATGCCAGACACAAGGCCGTCAAAGAGGGACGACTGAGCGAAATTGATGCCAAGAAACTCAAGACCAAAGCGATTATGCAAGACGCCGCATCAGTGGGTATTGCTGCTATGGGTATCAAGGGAGCTCTGTCTGAGATGAAGGAAGCCAAGGACTTGACAAAAGAGTGCAAGCAGTTCAACCAAGAGAAAGCTCGTCGTCATGAGAAACGAATGCAACGGCGTATGAGACAACAATCAACGGGTGATGGCCGGAGAAGAGCCGACAGCTGGGCTCCTTCGTCTCGGAGGGTTGACGGGTACGACTCGGATATCGAGTACGAATACTTTGACCCCCGAGATTACGGAGGCAAGCCCTACAGAGGCAACACTTTCCCTGCAGAACCATATGGGACGGACACATACAGGAGGAATCCCAATGGGTTGCCGTCTCCCTATTGAGCACTCTGTTGAACCTGCAAAGCATCTCTTTTGTCGCAAAACATTACAGCACATAAACTTATGACTTATGACGAGACGACTATGGCTCATGTTAAACCTTGAGCCCAACATACAGAAGTTTTATTGGACAATTGGCAATTGGAAACAAAACAGGGAAAGTTGGGAAGAGACGGAAATTGGGTGCGAATATGACCTACGGCGCTGTGTGGTGTAGCGGTTGTTTTGCTGCTAAGACCCCTCTGATGCATCAGATAGATGAAGCACACTTGCTTTCTCCCCTCAACCATGCCCACATTTGTTTCACACGTGTATTCAAGACAAAGACTAACGACGATGATTGCATTAGACCATCGCCGATATTGAGCCAGTGGCTCGATTTCTGCAGATATAGGCGAAAGCCCATGCTCCCATGGGGTAAGCAGCCTGTCCTGAAAACGAAAAAAGCAGGCCTCGGAGCCATATCCCGGCAGACCGGCACATGCATGGATACCGTCCAACGACAAGAAGCATGGTCGCGTTCCACTACAGAAGTGATTAGGGTCTAGAAGGACCCTAGAATTGGGGAAATTGAGCGGGAGAGCTACGTTGACCCAACGAGATGCGATGGGCAGGGAAGTGAATCTGGTGACGGAAAGTCACTGTATGCACGATGATGACAGGTGGGAACGCGGCTACCCGGCCTCGGGAAGAACGGCTTTTTTGGGGGTGTTGCAGATCAAGTCTCGGCGATTGGACAAAGTGCAACGAGATCGGGAATGGGCCTGGGAAAAAAGAGGTAAGACAGGTGTCTCCTGACGGGATGTGGGCAACGAAACGATATGACATGATGGATATGGATATGGATATGGATATATGATGGTTTTCCTTTTTTGTTTTCTTTTGTCGTGGATTTTTGATATGTTACTCTGGATAAGAAATATGGTACTTGGGTTGGATCTGGCCTAGGACCTATGACATCTTGACGAATCATGATCTATAATGAACAAGCCTGGCTTATGAAAATGCTTTTTTGCTCTTCTTGATTCTTGGGCAAAGATGCTGTCCTAATCGATCTCGCATGATAACAACGCGGCACGATATGATTCGACTAGAACGAAAGTGAAACATCCAGTAAGCTTCACTTTTTCTTTTCTTGGGGCAGGTCTTGTCCTTCTCCTGTGTCCGTACCTGCCGCTCATTGCATAGTACGATATCAGATATGTACACTGGCACCTTCCCCCCACGAAGCCCTGGCTTATCCGTACTTGACCTTGGCACAAATTTAGCTCTAGAGCTAGAACCAAGACGTCATCGTATTATGACGTCAAGCTAAGTATCCACGTACGATGGATGCATGTTTATGCATCTACCTACCTAGTGTTCGATAATTCAGTCACAAGGCATTCATTTATGTGTACAATGTAATCCGCTTCTTAGGGAAGTCGAATAGTGAGAAAGGTCAACTCCATGCCGATTCTGTAAGTTAAGGGACCATTTTTCCTGGTCACGATATGAAATGAATATCGAGGATAAACTTTGATAATATTATGCTCGTAGGCAGATAATTATAATAGTTTGAGAGACGCATGATCCAGGCTGGGTGGTACTGGTACTATCATTATTTATGGATGAGCGTGATGTTCCGATCTTGGGTACCAGTATCTGCTTGCTTCCTCTATCTGCGATATCTTCAAGTATGCTCTCATGCGTCGAGCGCTCCTCCTGCCTGCTTCCAGCTCTGCGCCTTGGAGAAAAGGTTGGAGAAATTGGCTGCTTGCTTGTCGTCGGCAGGGAAGACGTAGTCAATGTACTCCTCCCACGAGTCATCGTCGAGCTTTCGCCGTCTAGTGGTCTTGCGTGGCATCTGTTTCTGTACCGCCTCGACATCTTCTGCAGAGCCATGAGTACGCTCGAACGATAACCAGGCGTTAAGGAGTGACACGCATTCTTCCTTGAGGTCCCGGTCTCGCATGCTCTTGTGCGCTCGCGTGAATACCTTGCGTGCCCTTGCCTTGGCTTCTTCGCTGACTGGCTGCTCCTCGTCTCCTTCTTCTTCGTCTCCTTCGGGGATGTTGATTTCGAAGTGTGCGTAGCTGATCCAGACCTTGACGTGATCCGTTTTCTCCAGAAGACGCTCGTACAACTCCCGTGTGTTCTCATATTCGCCTTCTTCCTCCTCGAAATCGATATATGCTTTCCACAGCAGTTCGGGCATATCAAGCTGCTGTTGCCGAACTGCAAGCTCAAAAATAGCGCGTGTGCGATCCAGATCATCCAAACCACGCTCCAACTCCGCGAACTTAATCCAGGTCTGGCAGTTGGCAGGGTTGAATTCGATATGCTTCTCGTAGAGGGTACGGCAACGCACGAACTCAAACAACTTGCGCTCCAAATCGACGTAGCCATTGAAGATCTTGTCCTTAGGGCACATACCGATGGCACGTCCGAGAAGCTTTCGCGCCGCAGTAAGTTCGCCCTGTCGAATCTCAAATTGTGCCGCCATCAGCCAGATTTTAGCAAATGTAAACCGCTTGTGTGGGATCAGACCTAAGCATGTGTTGTAGATCTGCCTTGTCCGCTCTATATCCCGGCCTTCCATCTCTTCCCATATGGCGTAGAAAATCCATAGATAGATGTATCGTCTCCAATGTCGCTTCTCCTGGGTCGGGGGAACCTGAGCAACTGCTCTCTCGTATACGTCTCGGATTCGGTCCGAGTCTTGAGAAGTTTCCTCGAGCTTTGCGTAGTCGAACCAGGCATCGTAGTTCTTGGGGTTCTCTTTGATTAGTTCTTCGTAATGCCCTCTTCTCTTGGACAGAACAACGTCCTCTACCCCATCCTTATCGCCGAATTGCTTCTCGAAGGTTGTGTAAGCCTTATGGAGAATCATCGACTTGGATTTCGGTAAAAGCTTCTCGGCGTACTTGTATATCGCTCGAGCGCGCTCATACTCTTTTAGCTTGGCCTCGAATCGAGCATAGGCAATGAACAATTTCTCGTCGACAAATTCGTCACCCAGCGCCTGCAGTGTCTCGAGTGCTTCGCCAAATACTTCCCGAACCTGATCGCTCGTGCCGTATTCCTCTTCGAATTTGGCCCATTTGATCCAGTTCCGGGCGTGAGGATGGACCATGGTAAAAGTGCGGAAGATCTCTCGTGCTCGTTCGAATTCGCCGTATCGCTTCTCCAGCTTGATGTAGGAACTCCATGCGGCCTCGTCTGGCCTCCATTGCATCCATCGATCAAAGACTTGACGTGTACCGGGAATGTTGCCCAGCATCTCCTCCATGTACACATATTTATACCAGATCTTGTCGACTCGTGGCAAGCGTGCCACGGCTCTGTCTAGTAGGTTCCGCGCATGGTTGATGTTTCTCGATTTCATCTCTGACTCAATATAACGAACCCACAGCTGGACATTATTGGGGTGGGCATCGAGAGCGCGCTCAAAGATGGACTCGGCGCGCTTGAACTCCTTCTGCTCGAGCTCCCATTGCGCATAGCGCATCCAGTTGTTCATATTGAGTCTGTTTCGTCGAACATAGTCCTCGAACTCCTTCCTCTTCCTTCCTTGGTATTCGTGAAGCTCTTCCAAATCAGCGAAGCGCTGAGTGGGCGCTTGAACTCCAACTTCTTGCCGGTCAACAGCTTCTCGTAAAAGCTGCTCGGCGCTGATCTGAACAGGCGCAGCGGCCTTGTTCTTGACCCTTGGGGGTCCCCTAGATGACTCCATCTTGTCCTGTACAGCTTTGGTCAATCGGGTGATGAGGACAGTGCCGCTGATGCAAAGTCAAGTTGGGCGAAGAAGGAGGTTGAGAAAGAATGACAGTTGACTAGGGTGGATGGTTGGATAAAGTTGAGGTCAACAGCGACGCGACAAGCAAGGCTCAAAAATTCAGGTACAGTTCGCAGGGGGTTTAGTACCAACGTAGACTACTGGAGCTGAGCCTAGCAAATGAAAGACGAGCATTGCTGCATTTGCTCCACAAATTTGACTGTATGTGGTGTGGCGCTCATAGGTAGTCTAAGCCTCACAACCTGCCTGGTCAAGGCAAATATTTAGCTACTCCATGATTTACTTCGCGACAATCACTTTTGTTCATCCACATCATCCTCTCTAATACACGCCGTCATCATGTCGAACGACGCAGACGATCTGCTCCTGGACTTTGCAGACTCAGGCGACGAAGCTGAAGAGGAGCAGAACGATGGTCTTGTCAAAGATCAAGAGGCTACTGGTGATCGCGAAGGCGATCGCGATGCAATGGAAGTAGACGGAGACGCCGCAACAAAGGGCGACGATGAATCCGATGCCGAACTGAGCGACATGGAAGACTCTGAGGCGACAAAGGCCAAGGTTGAGAAGATGCAGCTTGGAGGTGTCAAAGATGTTCGAAGCGTGGCCAGCTTAATGCAGACACTGGAACCAGTTCTCGAGGTTAGTACTAACTCCCCTTTTATTACTTCAACGGTCGCGTCTTTAGAGACGATTCGTTTACATCAGTTGGTTTGGCGGAATAGTCCTGACGTATTACCTCGAACGCTACAGAAAATCGCACACTTCCGATCGCAAGCCGCGACGCAAAACACCAACATTGGAAACATCGAAGATCATCCCGAATACCATCTCTTGACACAGTCGAACAGTCTTTCGACCCAGATTGACGGAGAGGTTGCCGTCGTCCACAAATTCATCCGTGATCACTACTCGACACGATTCCCCGAACTTGAACGGCTGGTCACAACACCACTCGAGTATGTCAAGGTCGTCACTATCATAGGAAACGGGCCGTTGGACTCGGAGAGTATCAAAGCTCTACAAACTTCAACCGATAACCCTATGGGAATAACTCTCAAGTCTGTCCTCGATGGACCCTCACTCATGATTGTGACAGTCGAGGCCACGACGTCCAAAGGTCATGAGATGACCCCAGAGGAGCTTCAGCGCGTTTACAAAGCGTGCGAGATGGTCGTATCTCTTTTCCAAGCCAAGCAGACGTTAGCAGAGTATGTTCAGTCACGCATGAATATCTTTGCGCCCAATTTGACTGCTCTCATCGGTTCCCTTACAGCTGCCCAGCTTCTCAACGCAGCAGGTGGACTCACAGGTCTTTCAAAGACGCCTGCTTGCAATATCGCCAACTGGGGGTCTAAGAAGAAGCAAGCGGGACTGGCTACAAATATCGGTGTTCGGCAGCAAGGTTACCTTTTCAACTCAAAAATGATTCAGGATATCCCTAGCGACCTGAGGAAACAGGCGCAGAGAATCGTATCAGCTAAGCTAGTCCTAGCTGCCCGAGTTGATCGTATACATTCAAGCCCCGACGGGTCTACAGGAGAGGAGCTCAAATCGGCATGCTTGGAGCGCCTTGAGAAGTTGACAGAAGCACCTCCCAACAAGGGTCAACGTGCTCTTCCGGTACCAGACGACAAGCCATCGCGCAAGCGAGGTGGACGACGTGCCCGTAAGGCAAAGGAGGCGCTCGCCATGACAGATCTTCGCAAACAGCAGAACCGCATGGCCTTTGGCAAGGAGGAGAGCGAGGTCGGTTATGGCACTGGCGAATCTACTGTTGGTATGGGCATGATCGGACAGTCAAACGACGGACGCATTCGCGGTACCCAGATCGATCAACGTACACGCGCCAAACTGGGTGCTAAAAGTAAGGGATGGGGTGGAAACAGCACCGCGGGTGGTGCTGCCTCGTCTATCGGTGGTTTTGGTCAAGCATCCAACATTGATCTCAGAGGGCGTGGCTTGCGAGCTTCTGGTGTCGGCAGTACAGTTGGATCAGCGACGGGTACAGCGTCATCTCTGGCGTTTACCCCCGTTCAGGGTCTGGAACTCGTGGATCCCAAGATGCAGGCAGAGCTCAGCAAGAAGCGCAAGGCGGAGGAGGACAGATGGTTCAAGGGCGGTACCTTTACTCAAGTTGGAGGATCGTCGAACGGCAACGGGTTCAAGGTGCCAGACCTTCCCGCAGCCAAGCGAGTCGATACAGGATCGACCAAATCGGGTTCCTCAACGGCGAAATAATCAAGCAGAATTTCATCATTTTTCCAGGGACAGTACGGTGCATTACAGTATAGTATAGTACGGTACGACACGACATGTGACGGTATTGTACTGTGGAAGTGGATGTTGGGTCCGGATTGTCATGGGAAAGCACCCAAACAGCATGGGAAATTTGACATTTGCATCATCGCGATCATCGCCGATGATGTATGTATCGCATCAGCTATTTCATTCGTGGAGCTGGTGCTGAACCCAGCTTGCACGTATCACAATACGACGCCAGCAATAGCTAAAGCTACACCAAGCAACAACAAGAGCACCAGAAAGAGCAATTATAATTTTTCCCAAGGCGGGTGTCCGGCGAACAAGGCGTTTCAGGGAGAGAGAGAACCCGCGAATCTCAAGAGCGGGGAAGGATGGAAAAGTAAATTAGTCGAACTTCAGTAGCTCAAATTCGATGGTAGTTCTGAAATGCATTGACTGATTATACAGAGAACTGGGCCTGATGTGGTTAATGAAAACAGGCTTTGTCAAAGTTTGGCACACAAGCCAGAGTTGCTGGGCTGATACATACCTGGGTCTAGCAAGTAAGTGGACGGCTGAGGTAGCAGTATCCGTATAATGTAGGTTAGTCCAGAACCGGGGTAATTTAGAGAGAGAATATGAATCACAAATCTCGATCGATCGACAGTGATCATCGAATTTCCCATCAGCGTGACCTGTCAAACGGAAACATGGTCGCAGCATATTGGTCTCTTTTTCTTTTTCAAAGGATTCTATGCCGCATCACGAGAGGCTCTTTGTGTTTCCAGCCGCACTAGGATTGATTCCTAGGTTCCGAGACGTTGAAATGTTGGTATTACTATGGTACGGTTGGGTAGTGTAAAGTAAGCATATGGTTAGCCGGCTGCCCTGATAGATTCGGCTGGGTTGCAGTTACAGGGTAACATGTGTTATCTAGGCTTCAGCCCGCTATGGTGCAGCATCCATATTCCTGGTTGTCGTCAACGGCAAGTACTGTACTGTACCGGAACCCTGCTGTTCTTCCAACAAGGGTAGTCCCTTTACACCGCCAGAAACACTTGTTTCAGGGTATCGAGATGTGAGAATGCCGTCTTATCACTGCGTACATGCAACTTGCAAGCGTACAGGTACTGTATCTCAATATACAAATTGCATTGCACTGCCACTCGCTGGAATAAGCAAAGTTGGCACGGCGAATGCTGGGCAGAGTTGGCAAGATCGATCGATTTCAATGCCTGGATCAACCCACCCCTTGATACTGTAGAGATTGGCCCTGATTTCCTTCACCTGCTGACAATTGTAACTAACCGCTAGGGCTCATACCATAGCAAGATCATCGACATCCCGAGATTGTGGATATGAGAATGAGGCACGAGGTTGTCAGGTTCTTCTCTTCCAGTTCTTTGACGCAGACTAACACCATAGAGCTATGGTTTAGGTTGACCAAGACGAGCATGGCCTTCCGCAGACTGTTGCATTGCGAACAGGAGCTTCCCACTGGTAGAAGAAGACATTGGCGTGGTAGTTTGTGAACCCCGCGTATCCGATTTCGAACAAGGGCTCTTGCTGCTCGCGGGCTAGCCCCCTTGTAGCAATCAGCAAAACATGGTAGGACAGCAACATAGAAAAGGCAATACGACAACTGGAACACGGGCTCACTATGACTGCGCAGTGCTTGCAACATCCAGCATTGAAGAGATTGAGGGCATGCGTGATCAACTAGGTATGACGGGTTGCCTTAGGGATACTATACCACATTCTGGTACGGGTTGAATGTTGAAAAAGATGGAGAACAACTCTACTACACAGAAGAGTGAAGAAAGACAATATGTCCGATGAACAGACGAGATTCCACAAAGCCCATGCCCCGGGAATTCCGGGGCAGAATCAGGAAGAACGACGCGCGGCGAAGCGGATCGAAGTCAGAAGTTATCACAGAAAGGCGGTGATAACCTGACCTGGCACGCACTTGCATGACCCCAGAGAACATCAAAGAACAAGACCCCGAGTAGCATCGGCAATGTTCAGTTGAATTTGATGAGATTGCCAGCAACCAAGCAGACCCTCGCAATGCCCGGACTTGCTCCCACTGGCTCAGGCCGTCGGCTCGCCGCCTGGCTCCGGGCGACTGGTTTGGCGTACGGCTGGTTGCCGCTTGTGCCTGACAATCCATCCCCGAAGAACCAAGAATAATCTCGAGCTAGCGCTGTCATTGGCCCAGGTGATGTTGGACGTCCCGAGCAGAAGGGCCTAAACAAGCGAGAGAGGGCACGGCATCACATCATGGTTCAGCGGCGTCACAGGCGAGGTCCCCTAAATCCCCTTCTCTCCACTAGCCATCCTGTCCTGGAACCTAAGCTGGAAGTGGCCCCCTGCCTGCCATGTGTGCTTCGCTGGACCACTGTAGAGGTGCTTAGTCTGCGCAGTAAGAGAATGATCGCCGGGGTCCATGGCTTAGACGAGCCCCTTGTTCTCTCCGGGCCCTCTTCTCCGGCGCCGTGTCTACACGCCCCCCCTGTTGCGCCCACAAAAGCCCCAATACCCTTGAAATTCTGTCTCAAAGCCCCTCTGTCGCTGAGGCGGCGGGACCCTCAGGAGCCACGCGGACGGGACCGATGAGGCTGGCCTGCCAGGGCATCCGACACCAAGCGTGCTCCACCCAGGGCGACAGCAAGAAGCCCAAAAGGACCCGATTCCCCTCCCGTCTCAAGATCTTTACTGCGCGTCGTTGACTCGATCCCCTCCGATGCTTCGATCGCGCTCAGTGAGAACCGATGCGCTTTCACTGCCGCCATTGACCATGCCCACCCGCTGACCAGGGAAACAGAACCCTGGCTGAGATTCATTCAGCAACCAAGGAACTTAGCTGCTACAGTACAGCGCTCTTGACTTTCGGTCATCTGCGTACAGTGCCTTCCCCTGCGCTGACCGATCAGAGCCTGCACAGGCCTGGTTTTCTGGAAGACCCTCTATCTCCATCAACAGATCAACCTGACTACAAGCGCCGATGGTCAGATCTCGAAACTTTCCTATGGCCATCCAGAAGGAGTCTCTGAACCAATTCCCCATCTTGGAATGAAACGGCAGCCAGCATCCAAGGCAACACAACGCTCAACGGAGCCAGCGACCGTTTCGGCTTTTTTCTTCCCCCTCCCTTCCTTTGGCTGGTGTTGAACCTGAAGCCAGTCCTATCCATCTCGATGCCCAATTTGGTTACTTGGACATCGAATTCCCCTTACATGGTGAGAGATTATGTCTATGCTCCCTAGTACCGTATCAAGAACTCATCCTGTGGTCTGGGCGATTGCGTCATCAGTCAAATAGAAGGAATAACATGGCACAGAGGCCTGTCACTCCATGTAGAAACGGCCCATAGCTCATTACCCTAGACATGTTCGCTGAGCCCTGTCAGGCATGAAATAAGTCCCTGTCGCATTCGGGTAAGGTACCAGATCCGACTGAACAACGACTTTACTACAGCCGTGGAATCGGTCCATGGTAGTAATTACCAGTACTCCTGGAGGTTATCTCAGCCTAGTCAACCGAGACATTGTTTTGCGTCTGAGCACAGACAGCAGCATTGAGCAGGGACGAGACTTGGTGACGTCAATGGTCAACGACGTAAGTGCCATATGCAAACCATTCTTCAAGAACGAAAAAGTCTTCTCAGAAGAGTAGGTATTTCAAAGGTGGAGGGACCCTGATTGTTCCAACTTCAGGGTTCCAAGAACTCCGTAGATCTTGACAATCCGGAGCAAAAGCACCGGAGGGCTGTCAAGATTTGTCTTCAGATCGAGGTCGTATTGATGAAGTTGGGGAAATACTGAGTTTGTATTGGACCAAGATCTGTGAACCTGATCCTCCGTCATAAATAACCCTGGTAAAGGTAGATGCAAAGTGGAAGTCAATCTTGTAACGCAAGAGGGGGTGCAACCAAGCAAGGCCAGGTGTATGTACTGGGATCATTCAGACTGGAAGGACCACTCAGCTTAAACGGACGATATGCGAAACCTCGTCTCATCAGGTTATCAACATGCGTCGCTTGGTATCATTGGATGATAATGGCGCCTCTAGCATGGCCTTCCTACCCAGGATAGGGAAAACCTGAGCTGAGTACTGTAAAAAGTCAAGTCTTCAACAGGGTTCGACAGCTCCAATGGAGACACCCTTCGGAGCACTCCATGCCCAGACAAACAACAAACCGCAAGCACTGTAACAGAGTCCCCGTAGCAAATCGAAACGGTACATGAGATAGAGTTCACAAGCGGATACCCGGAGGGCATCCGCAAGCTTGTGATTGGCCGGACACATCAGTAAACATTCATAACAGAATGCCTAAAGCCGCAATTCAATTATGGTGATATCTGGAGCTGTTTGGCTACCGGCAGGCAGCCAACTCAGAAATGTACGAAACTCCTGACTGAAGAGATCTTGGTTTTTGCGACAAATTGTGACCTTGTTTTGCAGAAAGAGCTGTCTCTCTTTTTTTTTGACGCTCAAGATTGTTCATGTCTGAACAGGCCGACTCTGAGCAGAAATGGCAGTCGTGCGGTTGGTACTGCCATAAACAGTACGGAT
Organism: Fusarium caatingaense; assembly: GCA_013624355.1. Lineage (NCBI taxonomy): Eukaryota > Fungi > Ascomycota > Sordariomycetes > Hypocreales > Nectriaceae > Fusarium > Fusarium caatingaense. The sequence goes on along the minus strand of JABKKP010000003.1, from coordinate 31,287 downwards.
ACAAATGTTGGCATTGACCCTGTATCCACAGAGAAGCCACACCTCGACTCCCTTGATCGCCATTTTCTCGATCTTCTCCGATTATTGGTTGGTAGAGTTTTCTTCCCCCCGTCTTGATGGGGACCCTTGGGGCGACCCTGGAAGCGTTAGTGTCAAGGGGATGGTAGCCCGCTCCCCGCCGCCTCCACATCTGCCTGGTTGCAACTGTGCAGCGAAAGTCCGAAGCGACTTAGACTCAGCATTTTAGGGGTGCTCGAGTGACCCACTGATGCTCTGCACCATTCGGAGCCCGCAACCAGCGACGGGCTTTGGGTGAGACGAGAGCGGGCTCGGTGGAGCGCCATGGCACGTTCCCCAGAGCTACTGTGGCTAGTAAGGCACAGAATGCCTTCCGCTGCGAGTCTGAAGCTTTTCTGACGTTGTCCGGGAGGGTTGCACTTACATAGTAACCTCTATAACTGGCCTTGTCACCATGACGGCGCTCTTTGCTCAATGCTTCGCAAGCCCCTCCTGTATGTTACATAGGCAAGCAGAACGCAACGGTCACGACCTTGGTGTTGGGTAATTAGGCGTAAGCGAGCCGAGCCAAGAGCGGAGGAAAAGATCAGTTGCAAGGACAAAGTACAGTAGCAGCTGCCATCATGTGTCGTTGGAGACCGTTTGACGAAATTTAAACCATTCCCACGTTTAGAGGTTCACGATGAGCGTGCCTCCCACCTTTGTTGATCATCCTCTGGCGTTGAACTTGAGCATGGAGAGACCCTGGGGACACAAAAGAAGATTTGCAGGGTCCGACCAATACCGGTGCAGCATCATCATCCTGGAGACAACGGGATTGAGCCCTGCATGAGCGATTGGAGACCTTTCTTCTGTCGTACTTACTCACCTTGCGTTGGTGTAGCCGTTGTGGCTTTAGCAAAAAAGTTTTAGGGGTATTTCCCACAGTACCCAAGCTGGTAGTCGCCAATGTTTGAGCGTTAGACAGTACCTATCGTGTGAATTGGAGAGTCTGGACCTCTAACTAAAGTCCAGCTGCTGTAGAATTGACGTCACCATGGTGCGATGGGACGGTATACTGTAATTCTGTACAGTGTCTTGAGGTCCTGGTACTTTCTTTCACCCACTAGCTCAACTGATCCGGCTATCCGTCATGGTGACGCCTCACAGATTTGGGATCGAGATCATGGTTAGGAAATCAGGGTCCAAAGTCCGGAGCGCCATTCCGCCGCATAGGTGCAGTAGCATAAAGAACCTCCACAGTTGGAGTCAACTATGCTAACTAACTGTCGCGATGGTAACGCATCGCGCCGTGGCAGCAGCCGGAAAAGCGTCTATCGTCCGGGTTCAGATGCCTTTGGATTCGGCCCTGAAATGTATCTCGAAACTGAAGACAACTAGTTTATTGCCGCAGAAACGCAAATACTGCGGTGGTAGCACGTAGTGTTGTAATGGGAGGGTGTAATGCCCCATGCAGCAGGGTCGTAAATACGGGCTGAAGTAAACGGAGCAAAACAAAGCACCTAACCCATAAGTTAGCAAGGTGAGGTTCAAGAATAGGTGTCCGTAGCCCAGACGTTAGCGAGTGATCGACATTACATTCGGAGGTTGAGGTGAAGAAAACCAGTGTGGTTCAGCAGCAGTTACTTTGAGCGAGTGCTATTAGGGGAAAGCGCTTGCAGTGTTAGCAGTGGCTTGCGCTAAGCCAAGGTCAAAATCAAGCCCTCGGGTTTGTGGCCCAGTGGCTCTTTCTCACTGTTCCTTGGCGGTTATCTTCCATCAATCCTGGCAGAAATTTATGAAAGAGAAAGAACGAACAACATCCCTGTCGGTTACAGGAGGAAAGAGCCCTCGTCCCTGGCAAGGGACTCCACACCATGCCGTTCCAAATGTCCCACCACCAAGTCTGTGACTTTCTACAGAATACTTTGGCAGCTGGGCGATGAGGCTTGTCAAGTTACAGAGAGAAAAAGAAAGGAAAAGGGAAAAGAGGCAGTGGAAGAGAAAGAGAAAGGAGTGAATAGGATGGACGTCTCATCCTAAGCATACAACTTGTGTGCTATTGTTTCCTAACTATTTTCCAATAGAAAAGCAACTTCAGCTTGTCGTGCTTGTTATGACTGTCATCCAACGTCGGTGAATTTTTTTCTCCTCCCAGGTAACCACAGTGCAGCCAGCACCTACCTACCGTCGCGACCTCCACTGCTGTAGCAGGTCCAGCCAAAACCGTCTCAGCGGACGCACCTGCCTGCTCGCCGAGTCTGGTTTTGGCCTGCTCTGCCCTGCCTACCTTGCATTGGGGCAGCGGGCATTGCACAGTGGATAGTGGACACTGGGCAGGGAAAAGAAATGGTGAGGGGGAGCGGGAGCTTGCTGCTGACTCTCAGGGCAGGTGCCTCTTTGGAGAGTTTCCCATGTCAATCCAGGGTTTTGTTGGAAGGCAGGGTGGACTAGGTAGGCACACCCCCTCCTTAATCACAGCAAACAGAAGGCCACCAAAGGAGGAGAAAAAGAGTAAGAGCAAGAGCAAGAAGAGAAAGAGAGAGGGGAAGACAAAAATTAAAGACACACCACTACCTGCCGTTAGCGGCGCTGGACCCCATCCATCCATGTCCGTGGCTCGTCCAAGCTAAGTTACGTCCATTCATCGTAACTTTCAACTCAGACTCGACTTTTTCTCGATCTCATCGATCGATGGGGTTGCGCAAAAAATCCCATGCTTGATTCCCACCCCAATTCCATCCCTTCCTTACCCTTCTTTTTTTTGCTAGGCAGTTATGCTCCTCTGCCATGCCATACCATGCCATGCTGTGCTGTGCTGTAACTTGTACACCCCCCGTGTGTTTCGCTCCCCTTGATTCCAACGGGTTACTTATAAACTTAAGCTCCAGCCATCCACCATTTCCAGCCTCGCTTTGTTTGATGTTCCTCGACTTCTCACTCTTCATACATCTGCTATTCTCTCACGAAACTGCTTCTTTGCAAAGTCGATATCATTATCGTTGGATACTTGATTCAATCAACCCTTCATTCTTATACACCACTTGTCTCCGACTACCCTTTCTGTCATCGTCGGTTGTTGCTCCCTGGCTTTGACTTTGGCTTGTCTCTTTGGATTCCTCGGCAACCTACGTTATTCAAAACAACAACAGTCAATACTACTACCGGAACTTGCCTACCCGACTGCTTCTTGAGTGCAGTACATGAACTCGACATCTGACGCTTTTTTACCTACGCAACTTTCTGACAACATTCACAAAGTTGTCACCGCCAAAACCAGCACGTCCTTCCCCTTAGCAAACGTTGCTCAACATCCCTGTCGCCTTTCAGGTACACACGCAACGCAACAGACCACGAGAAATCCATCAGTCTCGTGTTCCTAAAAGCGGAGGCCCTTTTGAGCTATCAATCCCTTCGTTCGGTCCCCCGAGTCTAGACAAGCTCCGCGACTAGCCATCCCGCTATTTAGTCCCGCTTCACTCCACTACGTCTGCGCTGCCACCGCATCCAGGCACATAGTATCCGCAAAACCCCCTGGTCATATCAACAGTCGTTTCTTCTGTCAATTCTCCAAATTTTTCAGGACTACTGCCACAATGACGATGCACGCAATCAACGCTGCTGGTCGACGGGTTTCGCTTCTAAACGACGAAAGCGCATCTCAACAACCACAATTGCAACAACAACGACCTCCTCTCAGCTTTCACTCCAGCTATGCTTTCAACCAGTCTTACCCCACTCCTGGCAGCAGCTCTTCTTCACCTAACACCCCCGAGCTTTTGCGCTCCGATTCCTATGACTCCCAAATGAGCAATGATCCTGTCTCTCCTATGACTCCGAACGTGGATTACTACCCTCGACAGCAAGTCATCTACACCATTCCCCAAGACTACAACATGGACGCCAAGCATGTCGCATACGCCAACAGCACCCGTTCGGCCTCATACGACGCCGAGATGGTCAGCCAGCCCCGATCCTCGCCTATGCCCGAACGTCCCGGAAAGCGCTACCCCTGTCGGTACCGCGATACTCACGGCTGCGAAAAAACCTTCACAACTTCAGGCCACGCCTCGCGTCACTCTAAGATCCACACTGCTGAGAAGGCTGTTCAATGTACTTTCGCGGGATGCCAGAAGAAGTTCACCCGCGCCGATAACATGAAACAACATCTTGAAACACATTTCAAGGACAAGAGCCGCTCATCTGGAAGCCAGCGCAGCCACCGAGCATCTCTCGCTGACACCCGTCGCAACTCTACATCTGGTCGTCCTTCCGCGAGCCGCACATCCTCATCCAGAAGCCGACGCGACGCTGATCCCTATCCCCTCCCTACACCCCCTCTGGCCTCGCCTAGCATGAGCAGTGGACCCTGGGATATGGGTGGTCGCAACCTCCCTATCCTTAACCGCCCTGTTGCTGGTAGAACACCCAGTGGTCTGGATGCTCTCGCCATGGCTGTCGCATGCCAGGAGGGCTCAGGTGTTTGATCGTCAAACTCCTCAACCATGACACACAAAACTCAAGGCATAATTTTATTTATAATTTTAATCCTCCGACACTCACATCTCTACACAAACTCTTCCCTATTTGTCGACTTCATCTATCGGCGTCAAATCTTTCGACTTTTATGACTTGTCTCTCAGAGACATGAGGGGATGCATTCTCACCAATTGGATTGTTTCAATCGCGGCGTTGTGTGAATACACGAGGTACAACCCAGATTACTTGGCGTTTCTTTTACGGTTTGCTTTTTTCGACTTCAAAAGGCTTTAGGGAAAGGACAGTGTTGCATGTACACGAATGGCTTCACGAATGGTTCTCCCATACAGTACACACGGTTTAGATAAACGACAGGATATGTCCCTCGGAGCTGCAAACCCGAGGGCTGAAAACGCATGGCGTTGGTGGGGTTTCACGATTTAATGTTTCCAACTTTTGTTCAAATATAAGATGGGGGAGGACGGGTTGGTGTCTGTTCGAGAATAGTCTCAGACTTCCCAGTAGCTCTGGGCACAAAGAGACACCGACGGGACAGTGACTTAGTACACACTCGTCGCTGTTCCCATTGCCGCTGTTGCAAGATGGCAATACTTCATTCATGTATAAGTCGATTTATCGGTTGGGTAAGTGCCATCACTGGTACTTACAGAGTTAGATGAGGCACTTGAATTGTGCACAATTGATACCACTTTGATTTCCATTCAATCACATTTTCCGAGTGATTCGCAAACTAAACTGATTTTCTTTCTCTACAACTTGTAGTTGCTCGTCAACCCTGGTAGCCTTAAGTGATGTTTCATTACCAAGGAATGTTTACACATCCATGCAGCGTCTAGAATCTATTGCACCCATGTTCTATTCGTGCAAATAGGTATGCTCGTCACTCACACCCTGATGCTATCGAGGTATACCCCAGTAGATTGAGTATCGTGATACCATAAGTGTCGAGTCTGGAGTTGAGCGCAGCCGTGCCAATCATTCTCAACTTGATTCTGCTGAGGTGTCTACTATAGAACATAGATGTCTACAGCTAGCTACTAACCTACCTAGGTAGTAGCTATTGACATATTGCTAGCAGTACTAAATTGGTTGTCTGGCACTGGCAGTCAAGAGTTCCATTTTAATATCTCACCTAAATGCCTCTCGAATCAACACACACAACTTCAAAACTGGCGTTGTTGAGTATATATAGTCTTTCAATATTTTGAGTATATGCTTTTTAATCATCTAATCATTTGCTATCATTACGAGTGCAACATCGTTATCATGATGTCGCATCATCTCATCGTCAACTGATCTATTCCCAGATGTCTTCCTTTTCAGCACACAGCCTAGCCATCTCAAGCTGCTCATCTGTCTGACAAACCAGTACGCGCTGCGGAGCGTCACGATTGCCCAGCTCCTGAACAACGTCCTTGATGGGCTCCTGGTTGCTAGCATCGTTGAGGGCAAAACCTAAACAGGCCACTCGGTTGACAACAGCGGAACGGAGCTTGGCGCTGTGTTCGCCAATGCCACCAGCGAAGACCAGGGCATCAACACGGCCCTCGAGGGACACAAAATAAGATCCGACAAAAGCGGCAATACGGTCAACAAAGATATCAAAGGCTAGCCGGTGGCTTGGCTCATCAGAATCGGCAACGACACCAAAATCTGTGGTGCCTGTCATGGCCTTCCAACCACTCTCCTTGTTGAGGATCTCCTCAGCTCGTGAGATGTGAAGGTGCTTAGTGGATGCAGGAGATAGCTTCCCCACATCGGAAGCATAGTGGAAGACGAGACTGTAAGGGTGGCTAGGGTCAGCATGCAAAAACCTTAATTTAGAAGGGAGACCCTTATTCCAAATCCCACCCTCCTTTCGCTTTTGGAACCCATCTCATGCATGATCTGATGAGAGTGGTATTCCGCTACATCCGGTGGGGCATCATTCTGGGATCTGAACTCTGTATATGGGCATCTGAGGCATTGGGCGTCTTACCTTGGATCAACACTGCCACTTCGGGTAGCACCAGGAAGGCCCGCCAGAGGCGTCAGCCCCATACTCGTATCCCAGCTCTTGCCGCCCTTAATGGCGCACGCACTGGCACCACTACCCAGGTGCAGAGCGATCATATTCAAGCTGCTGGCGTCCCTTTGAAGGTAATGGGCGACAGATCGGGTAATGAAGGCATAGCTGATACCGTGAAACCCGTACTTACGCAGGCGGTTGCTCTTTGCGATTTTGAGATCGATGGGGTATGTGTAAATATGAGGAGGAAGAGTTGTGTGGAATTGTGAGTCGAAGCAGGCGACGTTGATCGTACCGGGCAGCGCGCTGATGCATGTATCGACGATACTCAAGGCAACGCCGTTATGAAGTGGTGCCAGGTCGCTGAGTTCTTCAAGATGATGATAGGTATCTTGAGTGATAACTTGAGATCGGTCGTAGTCGCCGCCATGGACGATACGGTGGCTAGCGATAGCGATGTCTTCCTTTGAAGATATCTCCTTCAACTCACTATCTTCGATGAAAGTCTTGAGTAGGAGATCAAAGGCATCCTCCTGATTCTTGACGCTTTCAGCAACCTCCTTGGCCTTGACCACTTTCTCACCACCGCGTGAATACGTTAGAGACGCTGGCGGGGCAGTTAAACCACCAACTGATGCCTCTGCGATTTGGCGAGGCTCTGCATTCTTCTCGGCAGTGTAAACTGAGATCTTGACCGAACTGGAGCCGGCGTTGATTGCGAGGATGACCTTCATGGTCGATAAAGCGATTCGAGAAGAAACTGAGGGGTTGGAGTCGAGTTGAGTTTGTGGCAGTTATGTCAACCCAAGGAAGGGAGCTTGTGTTAGATTTTATGACTCTCCCATCTTTCATGGCACGCAGGTTGTGCATCTCAATGACGACACAAGCTCCATGGTCTGATCCAGGCACCGCGGGGTGTTGAGAGTTGTTGTGGGGCTGCGAGCATTCCCCCCTCGTAATCTGCCCACAGACAGCGACATTGTATACAGCTTGGTTCCTATTTTGATCCTCGAACCAATCCCCCACGGGCGGCTGTCGATTATCACTCAATCGGTCGACATTTGCTTTTGAGTTTGACAGGTGAAGATGTGAGCTGTCAGTCTGGACCCTTGCGCAACTGTCACCCCACCCAGCTTTAACGGCGTATTGCATCGCAGCATGAACATGTGGTCTGGCTCAGTGGTGCAACTGGCTACTGGATATATATGCCATCTGACACAAATCCGGCTCTTCAAGGCGTAGCTTCGGCCGTGTCCGAAGGCTCTGGTACCGAGTCAAGCGTATGGTTCGGCCAGCCTGATACCGGTAAATCGGGAGAATGTCCCGGCAAAATCTGCGGCGAGGGTAATTCGAAATGGTTCGGCGGGAATGGGATGCCGTTGAATTCACGGTCTGAACTGTGGCAATAAAGCCAGGTCTCAATGAATCGACGGTATGCTGGCCTGACTGTTAGCTGATATATCACACGGGGCATCGGTGTTTCCTTGGGATTAGCCAAAGGAGCCGTTGTAGGCGGATCTTATTTACCTTGGCGCTCAGTAAACTGTATCGCTAGATATCGTATGTCAAGGGTTGGCTGCTGTACGGATCTCGGCTCTGAAGAATCAGTTGTTCTTGTTCGAGATCGCATACGGTGCGGTAGCGAGAAGCGTCGGTGTGAATGATGGTCGTCGCCTGAATTGTGTCGCCGGCCGGATGCATTGAGTCGAAGCTGCTTCGCGCGATCGTCCCTTCCACGAAGCTCACCATCGAAACAGTGTATATGGTATTCTCGATATTGACCGTCCGTCTTGTTCGCACATACACTAAGTGAGTGATAGGTAGTATATCGATCCCGCCACAACTTGAGCCTTTGAATTGCGCCTATACCCTTCACCTTGCCAAAGCCGTCCGTACGTCCATGAACATTTGTCCAGACAACGTCGACATCGTAAAAATCGACCAGGTCCTTCCTGCGCAAATCTCCTTGGAACTGGATAGAGCTTTCGACTGTTGTAAATTCGTATCTGATTGTGATATATTGATCGTGTATGCAAATTCCTTCGTCAGTGGTATATCGAACCCGGTGAGGTTCCTGAAATGTCACGTAACGTTCCATATCGGAAGCGTCGTAGTATGGGCGATGGCGGGAGTGTAGCGTATGCGGATGTATATCAGAGGGGGTATCTGAGGGCACTGGGGGCGAATTGAGTTAGCTAACACATCGTCCGAAAAACCAGAAGTCGACGTACAGTAGTGTTCCAGCAGTTCGTTCTGATAGCTGCCTTGCCAGAGCACACGACGCTGCTCGGAGCCCACCACTTCCCAAGGCCCTAGATAAATGACCCGTTCGTCGGCAGTGTCTTGGAAGAGTATTCTGCAGCATCGGGATCAGCAACATTATACATCAATTGGACCAAAGGCCTTCGTACATTGTTGCTTGGAACCCTGGAGGTCCAAGATCAAGTACCGAGGTCCCGGTTCCTGATCCCTCCGTGGTCGGAGCAGAGATGGTCGATATGCCGGAGGTTGGAGTAGTCCAGGTTGAATCGACAGGACTGACGTATGTTCGTCCGTAGGTAGGAGGGCGACCGAGAGATGACGAAGTGAACGATGAGCCCGAAGACGACATGCTGTCTCTGGTAGCAGTCGAGGGCGATCTGACTGACCGAGCGGTGGGGACATGTCATGACACGGTCACAACGGCAAGAGGTGCAAGTGGTTTGCGCCGGCGCTGTATCGAAGATCAGACCTAAAACCGCTGTTACACCTTGTCTTGAGCGTCGAGCAACGGCCAAACTGATTGCTTGGAAGCTCGTGTTAACAGAGGAACTAGGCTCGGCAGGCTCTTGGCTACTGAGCCCTTGATATTGCCAATGTCTGGACCAGCGCAAAAACAAACTCTCAACGAGAAGGCGGCGATACAACGTGGAGGCACCGCGCACACTCAGTTTGGACAGACTCAAGCACTGGATTGGGCAAGGGTGGTCCCGAAAGCCGCTGGTGCACTCGCCGGCCCCTCTGATACGGCAGCAGAAAACTAAACTTCAACTTCCCGAACCAAGGCGAGCTCGAGACGGTAGCTTTGAGTGAGTAAAGATGAAGTTCCCTGCAATACAAGCACCAAAGCAGTCGTGATAGTAAGAGACAAACGCGACAAGGACAAGACAGAATTAGAATTCAAGAGTCAAATGTTCCAAGTAGAGTTCCAAGAAGTCCAGATCACCAAGCCAGATTGTCTCTTGTCTGCCCATGAACAACGGCAATGCAAACCAGCATCATCCATCACTTTGCGATGGAAAGATAAATTCCGTAGACGCGGTCGATTTCCACAGTCAACGAGGGGCATGTAGACCTTGCTCTTCTCCGAATCCTAACGTATAGAGACCCGCGTCAGTCGGCACCCAGCCAAGACTACAGGCCTAGCCACACATAGACAGGGACGCTGCACGCCGACTGTTGCAAAGCTGCGGGAGGGACAGTTACTGCCAGCAGACGAATATAAAGGCATCGATAGTGGTCGTCCACAAGACGGGGAGATGGACAAAACGTTGTGCAATCGACAGCCAAGGGTCGACGCCACATGGGCAGAAGCTTGTCTTCAATTGGTGGTCCACTAACATCGGGAGCATCAAGCACGGGGGCCAAGGCGGCATTCTGATGGGCTACCATGGCCAAGAAAGCTTGGATCTCGTGGGGTCTTTTCTTCGCTTTTTTGCTTTTGCTGATTGGAGCTAGACCGAGGTCTGGTTGACTGTCTAGGTACTGTATATCCGCCTGTCCTGTCAGTTCCGGGTGTCTGGGCCGCCGTTCTTATTTAGCCCATGTATGTTTCAAGCATATAGACGCCATAGTTTGGTTTGTGATCGGCTGAGAATGAGTTGTAGCTGTTATTAAAAACAACTTTGTCTTCGAGAACTTGTTGCGATAAGAAGAGCAAAGTCAACCAGTAGACAAACATCCCTGTCTTTCTGGGCAGAGCCGCCGAGCTAACGTTAGCTATTGTGTTACAGTATCCACCTTGAAGGCACTAGTTAGCTTATATCCATTACTGTACTGTACTGTACTGTACGTGCTGGGTTGCTGTGCCTCTGTGCAATTACTGATCCTGTTCCAAGTCGCAGCTGATCCTTTCTCAGAAGCTGTATGTTTCAATCGATGAATGTTCGAGAAGTGCGAGATCGATCGATTCTCTCTACTAGTGGAGTGCAGCATTAGAGCAAGGACTGGTGAGGATCAAATTCTAGCTAGGAGACATTTTGCCGGGCAGCACCTGCCATAGACAGACGACAGCATCTATTCCTTCCTTCATTCTCAAATGCCAATGCTTCCATAGTGTCGAGGCAGGTACTAATGCAACCCCCAACCTGCCTTCCCGTTTCTGTCACTCCCGTCAGGTTCAACACCACGTGCCCTGTCCTCGATGTCTTCTACTCTCATACATAAGGCGTCAAGTTGAATTGGGTGACTGCATGTCTACAAGCCACAGTGGTTCTGGGCTTCGAAATTGATCTATTGGAGCTGATTTCCTTTAGGCCTCGCCCAACTTGAGTATGTACCCACACAAGCTAATGAGTCTCTGTCTGGTCTGGCTGACAAGTAATGCAAGGGACCCCTACTCAACCACTGAAACGGTCCATGTCTTCGCATTTTTCGCTTTTGTTTCTCTCTTTCTCGGCCACTGTCCTATGTGCTGTTGTTCTTCAGATCGGACAATCAAGGATATTTTCTTGTCACTTTTAGTGCCCCATCAAGACCGCTCGCTCGGAGACGTATAGATCCCTTATTCAGTCCGCGTATGTCGGCCCCTAAGCTCCGGCCGCCCTCCCGCATGTGAAGACAAGGGTAACTAGATATCATTGAAGGACTCTGCCAAGTGAGGCCAAGTGCGCCTTAACCAAGGGTCCCTTCAGCTCTAAAGGAGACTATCTTTACGGCGTGCACTCGGCGCACAGCACAGTCCTTAACTAACACACACTTCTGCGATGGCATCTCACGCCATTCATACTTTGGACTGCGCAGCTCGCTTCGACTTGTAAACAATATAGTTTGTTTGCCCTTTCCGTTCTATCATGCTTCTGCTTGCTGCATTGGTGCCATGTTCATGAGAACAACATCCGTCTTCTTCTTGTTTGGGTATTGCTTGCCCGCAATTTAAGCACTTGTCCTGATTTGATATTCTTGGGTCCTACGACCCCAGATCCAAGGCCACCCGTGCTCACAGGGACTTTTGCGACGCGCTTTTCATCCCCGTCGCGGATCATGCCTCTTCTCTCAAGATATTCGTTGCGCCAGAACCGCGGTTTCCTGGGCTCTGACAGTTCTGCGTTACCATCTCAAGATGCTCAAGTAAGTCAATGCGCTACCTATCAAACACTGGCTTTTTGTCAAGGTATAACGCATAGGTTCCCCTTGTTAAGGCAACTTCAACTCCATAGAGCTAACTATAACCCATAGGACCGCCAACAACTGCGTTACGAGCTCGATTTAAATTCGTGGAATTTTCGCATCTGGGGTGTTTGCGCCTCTGGCTTTCTTACCGACTCGTAAGTTCTGCCCACTGACAATAGCGATGCAACCATATCGTCACGTCATATAATTAACCGTCCGGAACCTCCTAACGTTGCATAGATATAACCTCTTTTCAACGAATGTAATTCTCGCTTCGGTTGCATTCGTTTATTGGCCCAATGGCCCAGAGTGGTCGGGTCTACTTATTAACTTCTTCACACTCTTTGGGTCTGTGGTAGGTCAGGTCTTGTTTGGGTATCTCGCGGATCGATATGGCCGAACTCGCCTCTACGGTATTGAGCTTGTCCTGGTTATCGTTTCAACGATCGGTGTCGCTACGAGCAGTCGCGGATACAATGATCTTTCTTTCCTGGGCTTATTTACTTGGTGGCGTTTTGTAATGGGCATAGGTTCGTGAGACCATTGGTTGTACTACTTCTACTACAACCACAACCCAACCCTCTGGTCTTGATACTGACCCATTTATGCTAGGAATCGGAGCTGAATATCCCCTTAGCGCAGTCATCACTTCGGAATGGTCTAGTACACGGTCTCGCGCGACTATGCTTTCCTCGGTCTTCATGATGCAGCCTATCGGCCAGGCGCTGGCGCAGCTGGTGGGCCTGTTCGTGCTCCTGGGCTTTCAACGAAGCCACGATCTACAGGGAATGCGATGCGGTCTTGACAAACTTCATGAGGAAGAATGTAAGAAGGCGTTGGATGGCGTTTGGCGCATTGTGATCGGTTCAGGGGCTGTGCCTGCGCTTCTTGCCATTATCTTCCGCTTCTTCCTTTTTGACTGCGGTATATACAGTCTGGAAGTTCGAAATAAACCAGCGGTGGCTCTGGTGAATACCCAAAGGATCTATGGTGCTCCACAAGGGACTGGTATAGAATCCCTTCCTGGTGGTGGTGCGGATGGGCGCTCTATGAGCGGTGCTAGAAATGGATCGAATTCGTTCCCAATGGGTCAGATCAACCAGACTCAAACGTCGACAACTTATCAGATGGCATCGCGCGGCGCACCATCTTATCTAACAAATGGTATTGGAGATGGTACGCATGTTGGCAATCCTTCTCAAGAAACAATGCCTGTCCAGTTTTCGAGAGAGGACCTCCACAACTACTTTATCCGCGATGGTAACTGGGCATATCTTTTGGGCACAGCAGCAACATGGTTTTTCTTGGACGTTTCATTTTATGGAATGAGCCTTGACAATAGAGGTACACTTTCAACTATGTGGGCAACGACTACACCGACCAAGATCGATAGCTCCCTTGAATGCTGGACATCATCGCTCCGTGGAGGCAACTCAACTGTACCAGACTGGGCCACCAATGGACTTCCAGTTTGGTCAACCGACGCAACACACCCCTGTAACACCATCTACGACGTTCTTATCGAGCAGACAAAGCAGTATCTCTTAACTGTCTCACTCGCATCTATCGCAGGCAGTGCTTGCTTCGTTGTCTTTGCAAACCGTATTCCACGGCGTCAATGGCTCACAGCGTCGTTTCTTCTGTTAGCTGGCTTCTTTGTCATCACCGGATGCGTCTACTATGGCGTCCATCAAAAGCAAGGCGCTCCTGCTACAGTAGTATTTGTGGCCATTTGCCACTTCATGTTTAACTTTGGTGAGTTGACCAGCTTCTTTACTGTGCTTTCCGTGGCTAACAACGAATGTTTCACTAGGCGCCAATACTTTGACATTTATAATACCGGCCGAAATCTTCCCAACCTGCTATCGATGTCTATGTCATGGTATTTCTGCGGCGGCTGGGAAGCTTGGAAGTCTCGTTGCCGTTCTTGTGGTGTATGGCATAAACCAATCATATCAGGCTGAAAATAGGCAGGGGCTCATATTCCTCCTGTTTGGCTCGGTTGCGGCTGTTGGAGCTATCTTCTCGTGGGCATACTTGCCCGATTCACAACGTCGAGTCGAATATGATGGGAAGAGCTACCTTGAGTCTAAAACACTCGAAGAGCTTGGTGAAGGCAGAGTCAAAGCTCGACTTGGCGGGGAGTTTGTGACGATTGAAGAGAAGTGGGATGCTATCAAGAGGAGGAAGAGAGGCTCGACGAGAAGTGACCCATCAGTGCCAGATGGTACTACATAGCCTGCGCCAATATTTGGTAACCGTTTTGTTATGAAGACCCTGCAATAGCCATATATTTATATCATCTAAGAAACTGCATCGCTGGCTATGAATAGCATATATCCGCATATCAACATGGACTCCCGGTTTCGATATTGCCACATACCTAGATATAAAGATGGACGCGATGTATATGCTTAGGTAACTCTCGATATGTAGATATGTGTCCCTACACAGCAGCCATGATTCACTAACTATTGCATTACACCATACCCCATATGAGTGTCAGTCATCTCATTATATAGAGCACGGTTACTAGTAGTAGCTCCTACACTCACGTCTCCCTCGATAGCGTCCAACCACCTCGCCCAGCGCGATCCAGGCGGCGGCGGGCGCCATTTGTGTAGAGGGGCGAGGACTCTCGTGAAGCGAAGGGCGAAAGGTGCCAGGTGTACATCAACAAGACAGATGTTTTGATCGAGAAAGAAAGGTCCCTAGAGTTCCGCCAAGTCAGCGAACTAAGCAGAAATAGATACCAAGTGAATGCTGGTCGGGTAACCAGCGAAATAAGCCGCCATTTACCTTATCATCAGCAGCCCGAACGAGGATGTCTATGCTGTCTTGTAAACGATCCGCAGCTTCATGTTCAAAACTCGTTTCTCGATTCTGCATAAGGTTGTAGAAATTTGGAACAACATGACGATTTATCTAAATCTGTTAGTTCTTCTCTTAGACCCAACAGGTAACTCTCACATGATCGATCCATAGACGGCATTTGGCCTTTAATCTGGGATCTGAAGGAAGCAGTGACGTTCCTTTCCCTAGGTCCTCAAGCTACAGAAAGCCCATTAGTTCCTTAATACAGAACTCTAGCGTTCAACTCACATATTCTAGTATCACGGCGCTATCTGAGCATTCCCAATCATCATGTGTTATGATGGGTAAGCAACCGCGAGGATTATCCAAGAGGAGTTCCTCGGTGTGACTGAAAGGGCTCGTTTCGCAATATTGGTAGGAAATGGCTTTTGCTTCCAAAGCAATCCAGACACGTTGTGAGAATGGACTAAGTCATTAGAGTATGTTCTAATGAGAAAAGGCTACGAGGATAACATACCAAATACATGATGCATAAAACTTGAAATTGTTTTCTTTGGCGTGCCTTCTGATCGTTGCGAGTGCCGCACCAGTAGCTTTTGGGCCGGATTTCTACACAAGCCCAGATATTAGCGTATCTTCCACTTGGTTGTTCATGTCGAGTATACGAACTTCCTTGGCTTTTCCATTTGCCCTGCACAGGCTGCCCTGCTTCGCCACGTATCGCTGTACACTGCTCTTCTTGATTTCGTCACTTCTTTCAAGCGTGTGCTTGTGGGGTCCAGCTACACCGTCGCCCTTCCCGTTACCCCCATTCCCGTTTACTCTTTGTATCGTCCACAAGCGCTGGCCTGTTGTATCAGAGCTAGAAGAGGTATTCTCGCCGAGCTCTACATGAGCATCGGGGAAATACTCAGTGATCTTAATCTTGACATCGCACAGATCACGCTGACGAGAAGTTCGCTTGCGTTTCTTCTTGTTTGGGTCGTCAGACTTTGGTGTTCCTGGCGGGCGACCTTTCATGCGGCAATCCCAGTAGTGGGAGATGAAGGGTTTTCTTTTGTAGCGTTGCGTCGAACGATGGGAATAGACGTTGTCTACATGGGGGAAATACGTCTCGAACCTGCCAGTATTAGGAAAGCCTGTGACAGTATGAAGAAGACAGTTTTACTCTTCATGTGTAAGGACGATGGTTTCGTCGACATTGAATAACTTATTCCTCCACTCCTCAAGGTTTGGAGGATCAATCACAATCTTGGTGCTCAGCTGACCATTTGACCGCTTGACTTGCTGTTCATACCCTTGACTTGGAGTATTGGAAGGCCCTATAGCTGGCTGTGCTTCGCTTGACTCTGGTAATGTTGCTGGCGCAAGTATACCAAACTGGCTAGAGGTCGCTGGGGCAGCATTGGCATTGGCAGCGCCGCTCTGCATGTTATTCAGACGATATGCTTCTTCTATCCCAGGAGTAATGTAGCCATCCATATTGAGCCCAAGTACAATGCGATACTGTTGTGGCAGGTCCGGATCCGAGAATGCCGCCGATAGCCCGGGCCCGGATACAGAGGCGGAGACGGAGCCCGGAGGCGGGGTCTGCGAAGGTCCAGCAGCCATTTGGGTGCTGTACCGGACAATAAGTAAAACAGTTGGGCCTCTTAACAACACCGTCACAGCCTAACCGACTATTGATCAAGTCAGTAGATCCACTGTCGAATGGAATTACACGCGTGCTCTTCCCGATAATATTCACCTTGCTGCTTTAAGACGTCACCCAAGGAAAGAGGAGGGGCCGGTGTAATTGAGCCGCACCTGCAGGTAACCGAAGCCCCACCGCCATCGCACAGACAGTACCCACTTAGTACTACCACTTAAAAAGATCATCAAAGGGAAAATCTCTTCTAGAACCCAGCAAGAAAAGCAAAAAAAGAATGCCACGATGTTAGAAATCGTTTTTATAGGAACAGCCCGATGCGGGGGTCGAACCCGCAACCTTGAGATCGCGTACTCGTAAGAGTCTCACGCTCTACCGATTGAGCTAACCGGGCGTGGCTCTTAATTGTTGAAAGACGGCTCAGTAGAATCGCCTTGTCTTCTCGAGATTGCTAGCAACGGCTTCGTTCAGTCAGTTATGGTGTATCGATGAGACCTTCTGTGTCCCCCCTTCGGCAGTACTGTGAACATGAAAAATGGCGTTATCTTCATTATAGCCCGGGGAGCCCGACTCTAAGGCATTCCCTCCATCGGCTCACCAAACCCATACTGTACAGTATATAGTCGACGTGTTTGTCCCGTGTAGACGCCCCCAATAGATTGCTGACCATCTGCGGCTTTTCGCCTCCTTCTCTTGCATTCTGAGCATCGCATTACTGGCTCTCCCGAGCCGGGTTTTCATCGTCCGATCCTGAAAGATTCTTTTTTCCTTGGATATCCGTTACCTCTCGGTTTCAAGTGTCCCTTGATTCCCACGTTCCTAGATCCATCGCGTCCATAGATCCCATATTCATCAATGCTCTCAAAACCCCTTCACCCACTTGGGGAACACCTGCCTGTCCATGAATATCCGCCCACCCATCGGGCATGCTAAACCCTCCGTTCTGGTCCAAACTTGTTGGCATACCAAAACCAGATGTGTCAGCAAAAAAGCCCTGTGTGCTACCATCGAGTACGCCTGGGTTCATCATGTTCTGGTTTGGCGACATGGGACTTGCGTTGAATGAGTTGACCCCTGATCTGTTCATCTGTCCAGGTGCCAGATGATTCCGTTGATCGGATCCCGTGCTTGAGTTTGGTGTTGGTCGATTCGATTGCATCGCGTCTGGAGACCCTGAAGCGTCCTGGCCATCTCCTGTCATGTCCCCAAAGCCTGAGACGGTCCGACTTCCTGATCCAGTCTTCTCAAAAGTTGCTCCCGAGCTAGGTGTAAGAATTGATGGTATATGTTGCTCCGATGACATCCATGCCTGTGCTCCAAAGTTTCCATCGCCTGCAACAGACATACTGGGCATGTCGTTGTTGGGCTCGACTATATCGGGTGGTCCTGGTTGATTGATGTCGTTGTCAGATGGGTTCATGTAATTACATTCGTTGCGATATGCTGTTATGCCCTGAAATCCTTCAGGGTTGTCGCATTTAGCACCTCTGGGCGCTCCTGTTGTACCGGGCTGGAACGTGTTAGCAAACACTTGAATACAGTTCGGTTTCTGACAACATACACTATCGGTATTACGTGGGAAAGCCGTCTTGAGCTTGGGAATTCTCAGTGCAAGAGCTTCCAGGTCGACGTCCAGCTGAACAAGGAATGACTCAGTCAGAGGGTTTCGCCGCTTCAGGGCATTCATCGCTGAGAGCAGGAACCGTAGCGAGTCAGCTGTTTGACTATCATCTGGCCTACTCTTAAGATATTGCACAAATACTCGCGCAGATACATATAGACAGAATGATATGAACGGGTTAACCTGACAGCACGTTAGCCTTCTCTTCGGTACTAACAACATAATTGTTTTGTCCTTACTGTGGAAAGATCCATATGAGAAATCATGCGCATAATGCTGGCAATCTCATTGGCAGCTGTTATGCATCGTACTTTGCTCTCGGCGCTGACCGACGCTGGCAGTTTATTCTTCTCCGCCTTAAATATGGCAGCCTGGTGTAAGCATATCGTCGACGTGTGTATGCTCATGTTTGTAAAGACAATGTTAGGATTAGATAGACCCGTAGGAAGCTTCAGTTGTGGTGGGAGGCAGAGGGATGTGTTGAGTAGTATATTGTCCATCTGACGGTGTCGCTTCCAAAACGGACCATTGAGATCGTGATCAAGATCATCAGCATCGGGACGGTGCAAATGTACCAAATTTCTGCCAAATAGACATGCCATGAGCACGATGCCGCCAAACGAAGAAAGCTTGCCCGCACCCATGGGACTGGTGCACTCGGATAGGGATTGTGTCTGCTCGGGTCTACTCATATTGTATGCATCTTCTGAAGCTGGCAGGTTGGTCATAATGTCGCGTTCATCAATCGTCATGGGCCATCCAGTGCCAATGCTGGCGTAACGGTCTTGGCAGAAGGCCATCCAGAATGTTCGGCGTCGTTCTTCACGTTCTGTCCAGTCTTTGGGGGGTGCCAGGCATTGCTTTACATCAAGGCCCGTTCCGTCCAACCTGTGAAGCCCAGTCCTGTGGTCGTCAGTATCGAAAAATGCTACAAGCAGGTAAGAAATACTCACATTTGTGCAAGGCGGATAGCAGAGCCTGTGTTGATCCAAGCTCGGGGAAAGTACATCATCTTCATCTCATAAGAGGCCAGGAGAGTATGCGTCTGGCAGTGAGCGATAGAGATCATGTGCTCTCCATAACCTTTGACGTAGTCTCCTTCGACATACTTGCGTGCTCTCCGGTAGAAGAGATCTTTTAGGTCCGCATATCTGTCTGTAATTGTACATGCGAGAGTCCACATGGCATATCGCAGACAGACGGGCGGTCGCTGATTCGGAGCACTGTGAAAACATGATCAGCCACTTAAGTTTCAACGGTAGACGGGTGTAACGAACAGGTTCATGGCGGCAAGATAACGATACTTGTGGATCATCGGAATGGACGGGTGGACCTTTTCAAAATATATTTGGTGAAGCTCGTCGATTGTATCTTGTGGCGGCAACGGTTCCTCGAGACCTAGACCAATCATTTCCCACGTAAAGGTTCCTCCGACGTTATTCATGCCCATATTCATACTGGCATTGAAGTTGAAATCTTCAATTACACCTTGCTGCGGTGACTTATCAACAAAGTTCCACTGCTGGTCCACGTTGCGATCTGTTGTCAGATTTATTGGCGCAGTCGAAAGATTGAGGTTTGCGGGAGAGGCTGTTTGGGTTGGGCCAGGCATAGCGACGTTGACGGTCTTGGGGACGTTCTGAGGAGGGTCCTGGGTTTTCAATAGCGTTTCGACTTGTTCTGGACATGGCATGTCAGCGAACAAACCTTGGGAGCAGATCGGGAACGAGACTCACTCAGTCGCTCCTCGAGGGCCTTCACATAGCCGCGCTTGGGGCCGCTCTTCCTGCGCTGTTCATCGTAGGCGCAAGTATGGCCAAGACGAGAGCAAGTACTACAACTGGGTCGCACACCATCGCACTTGAGCTTGCGCTTTCGACATATCATGCAAGCCAGTCGCTTGGGCTTGGGCACACTC
Source organism: Fusarium caatingaense (assembly GCA_013624355.1). NCBI lineage: Eukaryota > Fungi > Ascomycota > Sordariomycetes > Hypocreales > Nectriaceae > Fusarium > Fusarium caatingaense. The sequence continues at coordinate 11,411 of JABKKP010000003.1, read as the reverse complement.
GCGTTGTCGGGGACGTCCTGCTGAGTCGCGCCATCGTCTCCATCGGCGTCGTCGTTTCGAGGTCGTTTATGGCCGCTGGTGGCAGGTCCGTTTTCCGGTGAATTCGACATGGATGGTTATGTATGTGGCTTGTATGATGGTGTCGGAACCGAATCGATGTCGAGACTCGAGTTTTGAGATTTGGGGTTGGGGATGGTTGATAAGACGGCGGGGATAAGAATGCTCAGCGGAATTCCACAATTGTAAGGGTCCGCATCTAGCGGGACGAGATCCGGAAAGTTGAATGGATCGGTAAAGAAAAAGCAAGTACAGCTTGTCGCGGAGGCCGGAAGGTTTCGAGACAGGTTTAAGCCGGAACGGGCACGGCGGTACGGAGCACGAGCAAGAGCAAGCATGAAGAGATGAGATTCAGGCTCACCCAACCGTGAGGTGTTACGGAGTTAAAGACCAGGCCGGCACGGAGGCAAGTGGGACCTCCAAGCTTAACTCGTCTCGGGGAGTCGCCTGGGTTTGGCGGATTTCCTCCCATGTGGTATTATGGCAGGTGCAGGTGAGGTGGGCCAAAGTCCAGTCAGCCATGGAAGCCAGCCTCTACGGCAGTCTACGGGTCTACGGTTGTGCTTGCCGCCGCGATGCACTTGGCTGCCTGGCGTCTGCTTGACCTGTAGCACGCCAGCTTGGGGAACGTTTGTAGCGGGTTTGAGCAGCCCTACAGCCAGTTACAGTGCAGTATCTGCAAGGATAGGGGTCCGCGGGTCCCTGTGGAGTATTAATAATGGATGGAATGGGTGATAGACCGGATATCTTGCTTGATATCATCCTGGATCTGACCTGGATTCTCCGCAAATTTTCGGTAGTTATCATGCGCTTATACCTAAGTATGGATATTGTTATATCTACTGAATACTTAGATGCCCTCGACATAAGAGATTCAATCAATCATGATTCTGTTTCAACCTTGAATCATCACAAGTGGCACAGCCACGCGCTTCGCTTCGTTCTGTGCTACTAGTGGCAACCATCATTTACTGACCGGCCAGCTCTCAATTAAGTATTATACTTGACACAAAACATCCATGTATCTACCTACCTATTTAGACAGCAATAATGCTCGAGCACGTCAGCCGTATTCGTATAGAGTATCAGTCGAGGTTGGAATATGCTTATTCAACTCAGTCCTACCAAATTCTCCCTTATACCTGAGTGGTCTAGGTTAGGTAGCTCAACAGGATTGCCCGCGTTCCTGTAACGCAACATAGATCTGAGTTGCTATCTTCACCGCCAGATGTTGCAGTGGCAGGTTTCATGCCGTTCGCTAGAGGTTAATATGTTTCCATTGTGTGGTTTTTGGTATTGTTCAGAGCATTTGTTGTGCATCAGCTCTTACCTATCTAGGTAACGACGGCTTACGAAACCACTGCATAGAAACTTTACTTTCGGATAGAGTATTAAACACCCATACGACAATTGCTAAATGTATTTGTCTCTAGAGGTCGCTAAATATGTATCGATCTATGAGGTGCATGTTGGGGATAGATTCGATACCTCGGTTGACTCTCGAGTATCGCATCCTGATACCATTTCACCCATGTAACTGCTGCACTGCCTCATCGAATGGCCACCCCTGAATTATGTCACAACTTCGAAGCTAAGCCCCTTAACCCTTTATCGTCGATACAAGATCATTGTGCACGTTTTGGTAGTTTCCAGTAAGTTTTGTGTTCACCATCCACCTCGTGCACATTGCTCTTGTACAAAGCTGGTGACGCCTGTCAGCCATCTAGATACGTCAAGGACACGGTGGACCGGTCATCATTTACTCCGTCTGACACACAGTATCAAGTCTAAGAATCGACACTTTCTATCATTTTGTCGAGCTGGCCACCACAGACTCGTTTTTTTTCATACAATTCTGTTTAATAGTTGACTGGCATACTGGAAAAGCAGCTTATGCCTTGCGCTGGTTTCCCTACCAAGCGAGGACTTTCATGCCTTACTTTCTATCAATGTCAACACCCACAATCCTCAAGATCCCTAGGTCACTGTAAGCAAGGCAATACCGTGTTGGAGCCCAAGCAACTACAGGACAAGCACCCGCCGTCTTGAATGTGTGTACGTGCTCTCCTGTCTCAACATGTGATATCTCTAGCCCGGACCCTAGACGATGTTAGTGATAATACTTGTAGCCCAGAGATAAGGGGTGCTTACCCTCATCACTACCACCCACGACAAAACTGCCGTCAAACGTAAAGCCTGGGTACCGAATGATCAGCAATTGTATCAAAACAGTCAAATGCCATGAACTTACTTAGGCTTTTGACAGGTCCAACCATCCTGGTGATCGTCCTCTGGCATATCCAGTCGTTTGTGTCCCACAGCGCAATGATTGAGTCTGAACCACCCGTCGCAAGGTATCGTCCGGTGGGTTGTAGGTCGGCTGTCAGGCACGACGATGTATGCCCGTTCAGCTCATACTCGCTCGTCTCATCGCCATGCTTGCTCTGCAGCACAGGTTCAAAACCCGGATACGACAAGACCCGAATGCGGCCCTCTGCTGTAGTCACGAAGATCTTCTCGCCGCTCCAACAGAATGCGATCTGGTTGGTCTGCACTGACTGTTGATGAGTGCTAATAGGCGTGGATTGAGTTGGTGAGAGAACATAGATGGTGTCTGCTTTATTCCCGACAAGAAGTGAGTTCCCGTCTGGTGCCCAGACAAGAGTGAAGGCGTCCCCAAGCCCCTTGACCTCGTTGAAGCATGCTTTCGTCCGCACATCCCAAAACTTGACCACACCGTCACTGCTCACGCTGCAGAGCTCTGCATCTTTGGTTGGATTGAATGCCACTTTCTCAATCGATGCTGAATGGCCTTTGAGCTCCGTTGAGAATTTCACATGTGGTTTCTCGGGATTCCCTATTCCACTTCATATCAGCATTGCGATTAATCAAGTTCGCGGGTCCATCAACTCACACACTCTAAGAACCTTCTCCGACGAGCCTGTTGCTACCAGAGTTCCCAGAGGATTCCACGCAATGCAACGTAAGCTTGAAAAGTCATGTCAGTAAGTACCAATTAGTCGTAACGCCGTAGATAGTGTGTGCATACCTGTGAGGATTTGAACCTCTAGAATTGTTGGCGTCGTTGTAGGGTTGGCTCCTGAGGTTTCCAAAATAACTAGAGAACTTATCCTTGGATAGACTCTGTCTTGCTCGGAGCACAGGTGCCATGATGGTTGAATGAGGTACCGTTGCTACCAGGCTGGCTGTTGATCTATAAGTTTGATGGCCCTTTGAACTCTTGCGCCCAGCTCAGTTGGCGGTCAGCGTCAAGTTATCACCAAGAAGATAGCGATAATGAGTAAGCCACTGTATTGAACAAGTCTTGTTTTGTATCTGTGAGACCCTGTGGAAGTTCGAACACGATAAGTTGGCCGTGTCTCGGAATATTAAAATAGGTTGTAGTTGAATGGCGACGAAGTACAGGCTGGCGTATGGACAGCCTGGGCTAGGGACACCAGCCACAGATCAAATCAATACCTAGGTACCTAGGAAGCAGGTGCAGCGAGGTGACGGCTAGTGCGTACCGCGCATGCCACTGCCCAAAAGAGCGTGTCTTTCAGTGGGCCTGACGCGACAATAGGAGGGGAAATTGGTGCGTGAAAAACCATCCCCCCATGGATGCTATTTCGTTTCCAATGGCAACCACTGAACCATTAATCATCACTGTGCAAAAACACATGAATTTCTACATGATAAACAGTCCAAGAAAAGGAATCAATTCGATCCACTGCGACCTCGTCAGGGACTCTTGTAAAAATAAACAATCAAAGGCATGACCCCAAGTATTCGTTAAATGTAAAACTTCATTCCTGCCCCCCTGGGCTCTTCCGTAATCCGGTCATGGTATATGTACAATTTTCTATCACAGGCCCTTTTCACGGTAGCGGCCGGGATGCAAAAGAGCCGTACAGAGGTCTCCTTGCTCAAATCATCGAGACCGTTTTCAGACAGCCAGATGCTAAGCTCAGCTTGCATCAACAAACAACCCCTAGGCCGATGTACATCTTTCCATTACTCCCCGTCCAGTGCCCCATGAACAGGCCGTCTGCACAGCCAACTCCAACCAGCCGAACCAAGCCCTTGAATTCCTTCGCCAGTGACTCCATGCGCCATGTATGAAGACGAAAAGCATGCTTTGGAAAATGTGCAATAACCAGACAATCGCAAACAAAAAAAGTGCAGATGCTGTCCGCATGTCAGACAAAGATAATATGAATCCAGACCAGTGCGGCAAATGCTATTCATAGCATTCTCGCCCGAGTATCAACATATGTGTGGTATCGTGATGGCCCGAAATGGTGACCAAAGGGCGTCGGTGATCTATTAACGTCATGAAGCGGCGGTACATGTTATTCCAACCGCGTGCCGAATATCCTGTTCGTTCAGGGTACCGAATAAGATATGCAGTAAGTTCTGCGAGTTGTCGTAGGCACTTATGATATTTGGTCAAGAGCCAGCTCAATATCCGTAATGCCAAAGAGAACGGCGTTCTTCTTGGCCCATTGACGAGCGAGGATTGAAGCTGGATTAAGAGTTAGTCAGAGGTCAATATGGAAGGACTGGATAGACATACCCTTCAAGAACTTCTTGCTAGCATACTTCTTGAAGAAGGCCTCATGCACGACAGGGCGAGCAAGGTAGTCGACCATGAGGTGGACGACAGGCTCAATCTCATCTTCAGTGTAACCGGCATAGTAAGATAGTGTGGCATCCTGCGACTGAGTTAGCGAATGTTCTGTCCTGATGTCATGTTTGTTTACGTACCCATTCACCGCGATCAAGCATCAGTCGCGCCAGGTACATAGCACCGGCAGCAACGTGACTAGGTCGGTAGGCCATAAATCTGTGATCCAAGAGGCTGATCTCCATCAAGTACTTTCCGATGGTACGAGACTGGATGTCATAGTTGTCGGCCTTGGAAACTCGGCGGAGGAAGTTCATAGGGTTGGGGTAGCTCAGGTCGTAGTTGAGTGTGCTGAGAACAAATCGCTCGGCGCTGAGAATCTCTGCCTCACTGAAACCATCGTCGGCAATGCGCTTGAAGTTCTCGACATGAGGAGAGAGAACCTCCTCGTACTTGGACGCGATGAACATGGCAGTAATACCAACGAGCTGAAGACGGTCAAGCTGAACCACCTTCTCCGACAGGAATCGATCAATAACGTTGACGGCAAGGAAGAGGGTTTCCGGAAGAAGGTGGAAACGCGTGTGAACCTCGATAAGCCAGTCGACCAAGATACCACGCGTCTTCCACTCGAGGTCGTCTTGGTGAGACATATATTGAGGGTTAGGAATTGACTTGCACTCGAGGTCGCGAAGATATTCGAAGATTTCGTTTGCGTACTCGGCAACCATAAGAGGGTCATCCATGTCCTCATCGTCCAAGTTCTTGACACCGGCAGGGAGCTTGATGGGCGCGTCTTGAGTTTCGATCTTCTCGACAGAGACTTCGGCCTTTTCAGCCTCGACTTCTTCGGGTGTCTGGGAGCGTTCAATCTCTTCAGGTGCGGCTGGCTTCTTGTGTGGGAGTTCGTTCTCGTCGACGGGGGCCTTTGGCTTGTCGGCTGCCACCTTTCGTTTGTTGATGGTACCAGCTCCATTGGCAACCTTAGTGGTAGTCTTGGTTGCTAGAGGTCTTGAGGGTCGCGCGGTCTTCTTCTCGATTCCAGTTGGCTGAGCAGCCTTGGAGACCAATCCCTTTGCCTTCTTTCCCGCTACACCATCGGCTTTTCCAACATTGCTGACATCGCCCAATGCAGCGCGTTTCCGCGTGTTGGCGGCGGCGGCGGTAGTACCGTTAACTGTGGACTTCTTCGTTTGTAGGGCAGCCTTGGCAGGCATTGATAGCTCGTCAACCTTGAGAGCAGCAGCCGCGGCTCTTGTGAGACGCGTTGTGCCACTGTTCTCGTCGTTCTCGTTACCGGCGAGTCGCGTACGAGTGACCCGAGCCTGCTGTTTATGTTAGAATGACTGATTGATACCGAGAACCAGAGTCCTCGGTCGCGCTGCGACAACTTACTGTAGGCATCTTGGCTATCTAATGGTTGTTGATGGAATATTTACAAGGTGATGGCGCTGAGAAGACGAGTTAGTCGACGCGTCGAACAAGAACCACCAAAGAAGAAATGGCTGAGATCGTGACTGCAAGTACAAAGAGGGCCGCGAGTTGTTGAGACAGTGGAATCGGAAGAGGAATTTGACTACCAACCTTTGATACAAGCTTGGTGAAGACACCGTGAAAGGAATGTTGTGAGTCGAGATGTATGGCGAGGCGTCTGATGCTGTATGTTAGTAAAGGGTGGTCCAGCCTGGATGAGACGCTTGTGCAAGGAAGTAAACAAGGTGTGATGTGAGAGGACAAGAGTAATGGGGGAGCATGGGGCGGAGACGATGTTTATGTTGAAGAACAGTTTATAGTTGTGAGGACGATGGAAGTGTTTTGACGAGCGGGTAAGGAAGATGGGTTGTGGAGATCCACTAGAGTGGGTACGTACCCCTACGCGGCTAGACAGGTCGCGTTGCTCTAGGTACGTCAGGTTTCCAAGCGTGATGTCCCACTACGAGACAAAGGATTGGATGTTGACGGGAACAGGGGGATGCAAAAAGCTCGGCTTTTTCTGGACTTGACGTATGGAAACGCGCCTTGAATTCTCGAACTGAACCGCGGCGTGCAGTAGCAGGGAAAATGCACAAAATCGAATAGGGCTGGAACGATGGATGCTCTCGTGCAGCGGAGGATGGACGTCGATGATTGACGGGGAATAGGAGGAGACTGAACAAGGATGATCAGATGGATGGTAGGCCTGTCCTGGAGGCAATAGACTATCGAGATAGTTTATGGAGAGAGAAGAGAGAGAGTCAAGGTAGAGTCAAATCAAATTAAAAGTCGGTACATGGACGGCGGTCGACGGACGGGTCTTAAGATTTAGTATGGAGGGGCGGGTAGGATGAGATCAGTCCCAAACGCGACTGCTTCCAGGTCAAGTCGCGAATGCCCTGGACCGGGCAATCTTGGAAAAGCTACGTACCAGTTCCGACCGAAGTCAGTGTTTTTGTGGGACTGCCTCCCTAGCAACCGCCCATCAACGGCGATACTATTGGCCCAGCCACGTCGCGCGGTCATTCTTTAGTGGGACTTGGACTCGCGGGAGCCCTGTGGCAGATACGTGACGGTGTCTGTCAGTAATGTGGCGGTGCGTGTTCAATGTGGCTCAACTCTGTCCCGCCGGCACAAAGTTATTCATCATCCGAAGAAATTTCAACGTCTCCAATAAGGCCCTCTAACGACATCGACGGGCACAATTGGTGAGCGTCGGTGTGTTTGCGACGGTCTCGGACTATTCAATTCCAATCTCGCCGCTTACTTGAGATACATTGGGACCCCAAGAGTCGGCTTTGACCCCGAATCCTTCCGGTTCATCCTCGAACGAGCTTCTTTATCGAAAGTAGCTCGTCTTCCTCTCGAACCGATATCGAAGCATCCACTTACGAACGCAAACCGGCCTCGATGAAGACCTACTGCTAATATCCTCGATATCTACGTTGAACGAGGCCCAAAATGCTCCAAACCGGTCTCAACTTCGCGGCAGCGAGGCAAAGCCTCCTCCGCTTTGCGCTGAATCGATCTTTACCTCGTACCTATGCGACCATCAGACGTTCTAACGAAACCACCGCCAGCCCGAAAGAGCTCGCCGAGAACCCCGAGGCTCAAGCCGCCATTCTAAGAGTCTACAAACCCCGATCACCCGGTGTGAGACATCTTAAGCGACCAATCAATGACCATCTTTGGAAAGGACGCCCCTTTCTGCCATTGACATTCCCCAAGAAAGGTCAAGCCAAGGGTGGTCGAAACGTATCGGGTAGAATCACTGTACGACACCGTGGTGGTGGTGCAAAGAGAAGGATAAGAACCGTTGATTTCATCCGCAATCGACCTGGTCCTCATCTAGTGGAGCGCATTGAGTATGATCCCGGACGAAGCGCTCACATTGCTCTTGTTACTGAGAAGGCCACGGGACGTCACACGTACATCCTCGCTGCTGATGGGTTAAGGTCCGGAGATATCGTCCACAGCTACCGCGCTGGTATTCCTCAGGATCTTCTCGACAGCATGGGTGGTATTATCGATCCCGGTATTCTGGCTGCTAAGACCGCCTTCCGAGGCAACTGTTTGCCTATGCACATGATTCCTGTTGGTACTACAGTGTTTGCTGTCGGATCTGCGGCCAGACGTGGTGCGGTCTTCTGCCGCAGTGCTGGAACTTCAGCCGTGGTGGTTAACAAGAACGAGGAGACGAAGGATGACGGTACTAGAGTCATGACTGGCAAGTATGTCGAGGTGCGACTGCAGAGCGGTGAAGTTCGACGAGTCAGCAAGGATGCTTGTGCTACTATCGGTGTTGCCAGTAATATTCACCACCATTACCGCCAGCTGGGTAAGGCTGGTAGAAGCCGATGGCTCAACATTCGACCTACAGTTCGCGGTGTTGCTATGAACAAGGGTAAGATTGGCAAACACTTTGCAAGAGAACAATTATTGACATGATGTACAGTTGACCATCCTCATGGTGGTGGTAGAGGTAAATCCAAGGGTAACCGTCACCCTGTCTCTCCCTGGGGTGTTCCTGTAAGCCAACCAAATTGTCATCGTATGTACAGAGTGATACTAACGCACTTCGAAGACCAAGAGTGGTTACAAGACCCGACGCAAGCACAACCGAAACAAGTGGGTGGTTGTGCCTCGACCTCGAAACAACGGAAAGCGCCGAGACAAGGCGAACTAAGAGCGTGCACAAAGTTGCGTGATGAGTTGATGGACGGGATGAAAAGCACATGCCAAGTCAACAAAGAGCTGGGCGCCAGTGCATTGTATATTATGACGCTGCATTGTACTATATGTGAAATTATAGATGAGGGCGCGGTGGGCGTCTTAATCAGAACCACGAGAAAACGATATCATATTACGGTGTGCCTCGACAGCAGATACAAGCTGGATGAACAGGCGGGCCAGGCCGGCTTTGTCCTTAAAGAAACGACCACAGACCAGCAAGTTCCGACGGCTCTCTGTTAAGTGTTCTCGATGACTATTGTAGTCGATGTGTATTGTATGGAGGGGTCTTGAACGATCAATGTTGCTCAAGAGTCAAGACGAGAGGCCCGTGATCAATGCATGACAGACAGCCTTTACGAGACAAAGAGTTTCTGAGTGTCATCAGTTGAAAGCGCTGCATCGGCCTCAAAGCCGAATAACCGTTAGGCGCTCTTTGTCTGCAACAAAGGGTCAAGACATGCAGGCGATATTCTTTGAGTGCTCCATAATAGCAGGATCGTGTAGACTGCCGTATAATACCCAAGTAGGCCAAGATCCGATTATCCGTGGTGTACGGAACAGCCAATAGAAAAGCAACGCAAATAGCTCAAGATCGTTTCTTGGACAGCGCCCTAATTCCGCTGGCGGTAGACAAACCCACTGGGATTCCTTTGCACAGCCTCATTACATATGGATGGATGCCTCCACAACTTGCTGGGCGGCGAAAGTCAATGGGGCAGGACGGTAAGCAAAAACTACCTAGGGAAGTAAAGATGAAGATCCAATGTCGCAGCCGCTTTAATTGTGGTATTTGTGTCCGCAGTACGTACTGTAATTATTTGTGGTTCGAGTTGGGATGAGCGACAAAGACAAGCTTTGCTTCTAATTGCGACAAAAGATAATCCGTCAATGCCGTACGCGATTGGACACCCAATTTTAAGGTTAATTCTCACCCGACAACCATGATTGGGCGGTCAGGTTCGGAGTTTCTAGACGGGAACAAATGAGCGCAGATCATGGCAGGGCTCAGCCAAGGGGGGCCATGACTTCCATTCCAAGGAATGACTTTGACGGGGCTTTGCTACTAGATTGGATGGTATAAGTAGAGGAACATAGGTGCCGCTCTAAATTGTCCGTGTCTACCAGGAGTAAACAGGTACGGTCGGTGTACGGTATCAATGTTGTAACCCAATGGAGCCAAGTGATTGACAGAATCCAAAACAGGGCAGTTCTGAGACAACAAGCGTGTGGTAACTAGGATTGTAGACAGACGGAGTAAAGGTATTTGTTTGAAGTGTTCTGTTTTTGATATTAGAAGATAGGTATGAAGGTAAAATCTGCAGGTAGGCTCATGCAAGAACTTTCACGCACGTGGCATCTGGAATAGCATATCATGATATATTATTTGTGAGTACTCATGATGGCCACTCCGTTCTTTACGGAAGAGCAAATGATTGATGGCTCACTGCGTACGAGTCTGTGCTGAGATTCAACGACCGGATTCCTTGGGACCCCGTCATTAGGTACTAAGTTAAAAAACAGTCGTCGATGAACGATGCGATGGACCATAAAGCGGGTACCACGCGAGCATTTTCCCCAATGAGGCTCCGTCCACGCCGCTGACGCTGCTGTAAGTACAGGGGCTCGTCATAGCCTCACCCTACAGCTTGCGCGGTATCTCTACTTGGCAATACCAGGCGCGCGCATGCTCAAACACAGAACTATCGAGGATAATTGATGGCAAAAGGCTGCTTGTCTGTACCTAAGGGGATTTGGAAAAGACGGGCCTTTAATTAACAGCATGAAGCTGTCCTAGCCCCCGTAATAGCTCCCCTAGTCAGCATAATTCTTCGGGCTATTTTGAGCTTCTCCCTCTGGCCCCTGCCCAGCTCGTAAATGTACCTGTACCTGTACCTGAGCCTCCCTAGGTAAGCCTGAGCCTGCAGTGCCGCGGGCTCCTGTCCACGTAACCCCCCAATTACCGAAGAGACTTCCATCCAATCCCCTGTGAGATCTATTCATTCAGCCCCGTCACCATTTCTGACATCAGTTTCTCAAGCAACTTCTAACAAAGTAAAAAACGACCGCTCCCAGTCCAAATCAAGCATAGAATCAAGCATCACTGGCTCCCTTCTGTGGCTGATTCGAATGAGACAATTCATGAGGGCTTGAAAAAAAGGGCAACAATCCCATATACCACCATCATCTTTATAGTTTATGTCCATCATCGCCGAATTCATATCCGCATCCCTACTCCAAAGACCCTGGACTTTGTCGCATACCTACTAAGTCAGAGGTCTCCAAAACTCCTGCTGCTACTACTTTGCTTGGCCTGCCTTGGCTTAGTTAGCTGATTATCCGTACTTTTGCTCGTCCTCTTCGGCACGCGCACATACACACACCCGACTCTCTCTCTTCTGGCACGCCCCCAGCCTTTCCCCCCAGACGCAATAGACCTCTAGTCCTGAGCGTTCGCAGCAAACGGAAAACGGGGGGCTTTTTTTCTTAACTTAAAGTGTGTGACGACAAGCCCCAGAGTTCA
>JABKKP010000002.1:0-14893 GCA_013624355.1 Fusarium caatingaense | reverse complement strand
GTGGAAGTGGAGGTGAAGGGCCACGATCTTCCAATCGCTCTCGCTGTTGTCGCAATGCGCCAAGGGATCCCTCCCTTGCCGCATCAGACGCAGCGATAAGCCTGGACATATCCGCCCGATCAAGCGGCCGTCCACTATACAGCGCATCCTGGAGGACATTGATGACAGTCTGCTGCATAGCAATAACCTGCGCTTGCAGTTTATTCTCGGTAACGACATCCCCGATCGCAAATCTCTGGCCATATCTCCTGTATCCATCCTCGAATTCGCGATTGATGAGGGCGCCCGATCGCTCAAAGGAGTTTTCGACCTCGTCTCGTATGCGTTGCCGGTCGAAGGCGGCGCGGTCGCGTTCGTGGGAGGCTTTTTCGACGTCGGCTCTGAGCTTCTTGATCTCTTCGTCTTGGGTGGTGTCGCGTTTGGCCTGTTTGCGCTTCTCTTTGACGCGGTCGTAGAGGCCCATCGACGAGGTAAAGGTGCCGACGAGGGTAGAGCATAGTGTAGCGATGATGAATGTTTTCTGGACAGTCAGTACAGCGACAGTAGCAAGAGAGATGGACTAAACATACCTTGAGGTTCTTCTCCTCAATCATGTTGGCGTAGTTCATCTTGGGCGGTTGATGTGTAGAGTAGAAGTTGGACCCCGACCCTTCTTCAGCTGGCAGGCAATATTAACTTTGAGGTTGGCTTGATGCCCAACGACCCTGGAAAGTGTCGCAGATCATCGGAAGTATATAAGCCTCAAGTCTCAGTCCCTGGCAGGGTCTTCAGGGAGCACAATGATGGCATAGCATGCGACACACCGCCAGACAAAGGACAAAGAGCCAATTCTTTTTGTTCTTTCGCTGCACATTTACGTAGCTTGTCATTCCCTGACGTCACAGCATTGTGCCAAGTTTTTGTCACGACACATAATTGGCGGGTCTGCGAATTGGTGTGATGCTTGTTTCCGGGCCGCCGAGATGGTCGCCGCTTGATTCCCGAGACTAAGAGTCTTGTCTTTTGCTTGACAGGATAATTTTAGTATGAATCGGGAAAGCCAAGTCGTTTTAGTTGAAGTATGTTCCTGTTCCTGAAGGCCGTTTGTTCTTGGGACAAAGATTTGTTGAAAGAGACGGAGCGGGTCAAAGATAATTCCGTAGAGTCTAGCTCCAGATGCGATTACATCATGCAGATGATAAGATACCGATAAGATAACACCAAAGATCAAAGTAGCCACCCAAGTTCGTCAGTCATACAATAAACCCTCCACTATTGGCCCTTGCCATTGCTCATTATGCTCAAGCTGCTCAGCTCAATATCCTGTTCATGACCTTCCCTCTTTCCCGTTCCCCTACTGCTCGAAGACGCCAATGTCGTACCGCCCAAATTTCCAGGGTCTGAAATAACAAGCTCTTCCTCATCGCCATCCTTGATTCGAATCATAGACCGATCCACAAATGCTGCCGTGCGAGACCGGCTGCTCTTCTGTGTGGTGTTGTTTTGGCTGTCCGGTTGCTTGAAGCCGTTGAAGATGAGTTGGAAGAGTTGACGTATTGGTGCCACGACGGCGACTACGAAGCCGACGTTGAGTTCGACGTTGGCCCAGATGACGGAAGAATGCGTGTTGGAATCTGTGGCACCGTCAGCAAATGAAGTAGACCAAGTGGTCGCCACTGACTCGATAATGTCATCTTACCTGTTTCACTCAGATTGGGCAGGATCTTTGCCGTCATGACCAATCGCACCAGACTAACTGCAGTCAAACTGTGACATGTCAGCACCACGAAAGAATCAGCACCAGAATGAGGCCAACTTACAAGATTCCAATACCAAACATGCACATAACCCGAATCTTCTTATCCAACCTCAACCCCAAGTTATACAACTGGGTCATTGGCAGAATAAGCATCCAGACATCAACCACAAAGTTGATCACGCAGTGAGCCATAGTGATCTTCAAAGCTTGGCCGTATGTCTCCATCGTAACGCTGAGATCCGATTTCCCACCCCAGACAACCTCAATAGTGCGTCCCACGGTAAGGTTGCAGACGATGATGACGATGGAGCTGACGGCGTTGACGGCCATTGTAGCGTAGACCATGCGTCGGAATGCTTGGCCGGGGAAGATTCGGAGGTAGAAGAAGAGGATCGACATTTTGACTACTCCAATGCCACCCATGAAGAGGACCTGCCAAATAAACACGTTCTGTGGACATGTTAGTGCTGTTGACTAAGTCGGGCGTTTCTGGATATACCTTGAAGACGCCTGTGAGGTCGTTGCTCTGATATAGTGTCTTGAGGGATCCAAAACCAGCATCAATGGCTGTGAGTGTTGTCAGCATACCTTCCACTATTCTTTCCGAGGGAGTACTTACTGCGAAGGAAGAAAACCGTGCATGGAACAATGATACACTAAAACCAACCATCAGCCGCTATAGATAGAGAATTGTACGAAGTTTGACATACGTAAGTGAAGATAGAAAAGGTATCATCAATGCCCCAAGGCGTCGTAACGAATATTTTTGAAAGGACGAGCAGTACCACTGCCACCGTGCTGATAGCTCCCCAGGCAATGATAATAGCCCGGTATAGCGGTCGGTTGTCTTCTTCTGGGACATCGCACACTGTGCTAACAAAGTCGTTGAACTCTATGCTCCATCAGTCGTATTCCTGTGTCGCATGTAGACAAAACGTACCAAGTGCCTCCCTAATCGTGCAAACTTGCGAAACACAGTTCTGAATCGTCCGACTAAACTCCTCGCTCTTGCACATCTCATCGATACTCTGGTTCGTAGCCATCGGATTGCTCATTACTTGAAACACACATGGTAACTATCTCGTCAGTACAGGGATGGTGTGTATGAGTAAGCAGACTTACAGAGCATTGTGGGATGTCATCTAATGAGAGCGCATATGTAAGTTGCGAAACATATGCCACGCTTAGCAGTAGGGCTGCCCGTAAAGAAACCATTATACGAGTATAATACAATACGAGTATAGTAAATTAACAATATATTAGCAAAACACAAAACCAAGACAAAACGAGGAATTGTGGCGGGCGAAATCACCCTTATGAAGCACGTTAAATCACATCTCAGAAAATGCCTTGATGCATTGTGGTGGACTAGACTCGACGCATACCAGGGTCAACTAATGACAAACATCTACAATGTCATATTTTTCTTTTCTTTTTCTTTTCTTTTTTCGCCTACGGAAGAAATGCAGAAAAGCATCTTGATCGAATGTGGTTGCATTCGCCAGGGCATGGAGTTGTATGCTTCTTTGGGAGTAGCTTCATCCCATCGAGTCAGTGCACGATCGCCAAGCTTCTGACCAGGGTCTGGAATACGGTTTCTTTTCTTTTTCTCTTAGTAAACCTTTGCCTTTTTCAGTGTTTTCTTGCGGGATCATGTTTAAATGTTTTTAACTGATGCGCGATATGCACGTCTCAACGGTCGCTAATGGATATGCAACGCTTGGACGTCGTTTGTTTCGACAGATTTACGAGCATCAAGACGCAGGTACTGCATATCGACGTCAGAAATGGAGGAGACAACAAGCATACATTCGGGAGAACAAGCATAGAGCCGAGAGTACAGGCACTTCAGTGGCGGATCCCCTGTAGGAGGAGCTTCTCAATTGGACACCTTCAATAGCCGTAGGGGCAAATGACAGATCGATATGCCGTACGCTTACTCTGAAACTTATCAAATGTCTCAGATCCATATCGGATTGCTTTTTGTCTATTATCTGACCATTTTGTTCGACTATATCAGATCGGACCTGTCACATTTCGTCGGTATTTTGCTAAACGTCTTTTTGCCATCGATGTTGATGCAGCACGACACATGCGCCTCTTCGGCTCCGAACAGCCCCGTCGAGAAAATAACCGTTGCAGAAGGCCCGCAGTGTGGTGCCAAGTTTATCAGAAACGTCCAGTTGGTCTGCCTGCCGGTGAAGATATTGCCTGCAGACGTCATCCAGTCTTGCAGTTCCTGCATCTTGCGCATGTGAAGACTGAAACCCATGGGTTTGTTGGTGTATTCGTTGCACCAGTCTTTCCATGCTTGGTTGAAGGGGAGGCGGAGCTTGACTGTGAGGCTAGGCAGGTGGTGGTGGTGACGATGGATCGCAAGCAGGGTTTCTTTCAGTGCCGAAGATGAATTCTCGGCATAGTTCATGTCCATGTGGATCTGAAGTTCTCTCAACCGAGGAAACTCGTCCAGAACTCTTAGTCTCCCATCGCGTAGCCAAGCGTTATGTTCCCGAAAGAGGCGAATCTTTGTGATACTATCCAAATTGGCGGCACTAATAGGCGACGATTCCTTGAGTGGCAAGTGCTTACTCCGCCCGCGTCGACCATAAGTGATAGGCCAGTAAAACCGTCTCCGGAAAACATTTGCCGAATACAGAATCTCGGTTGCCTCAGCGTTGACTCGTTTACAAGTCTGCAAGATCTGCGGATGGATCTTCAGGTCCGAGTCGTACAGTTCTTCAGCGAGTACGCGAAACTTCCCACTGGAGCACAGCACGGGAAGATTCTCGGAGACGAGAAGATGGCGATAAATGCCAAGGCGGACCTCGACCGGAAGCGACAAGAAAAAAGAAAAGCCAGAAGCAGAGTTCTTAGTGGTGGGATTTGGTTGTGCGTGGACCAGTACTAGCGCGCCGTTCCGGGATGCGAGACGAGACTGGGTCTTGTAGGATCGGGAGAATTCAGTTTTCCGTTCCGACGACGACTCTAACTCTGGGGAGTGGTATCCGTAATCCAGTTGAATGTCATCCAGATGTGACGTGGTCCATGCTTGTGAGGTCGATTCAGGAACAGATCGGGATGGTACATGAAGATGTAGATTTCCATGGTCGGAGACAAAGTGAGATTGATGTTGCATTGCGGACTTTCCTTCTTTTTTGTTTGAAAATGCAAAAGTTCTTGGTCGGGTGAGATTGAGATTGCAGGATGGGATGTGGTGAATATGATCTGTCAATTGTACAGTCATGTCATACTGCTAGTCATTGCGGATCATCTATCTTCCACTAGCCACTCACCAATTACCAACCCGGCATCAAATAATCCTTGTATGTCCATTCTATAACACTTTCATTCTATAACAGAGTCTTGAATTATCGTAGGTAAACAGTAGTCATCTGGTCCACTATGTAAAGTCTAATGCAGTATCATCGTATCATAAATCCACTCTGCAATGTCCTTAACTCCATTCCCGCCGGTATTTTATTCATGACAATATCGTACCCATATCCTCTATTTGCGTCCTCGCTTGCCGCGACCGTTGTCACCTTGGCCTCCAGGAGCTCCGTGCTTAGCGCGAGGTCGATCAGCCGTAACGTTAAGACCCCTAACACCCTTCAGACCCATCTTTCCAACGGTGCTCTTCTGTAGAGCTGGTACCTCAGGAGCGCCGAGGCCCTGGAGAGCGAACTTGTTGCCTTCGTGGACGAGCAGCGTCTTGTCCCATCGGAGAGCCTTCATGTGGCTGTTGTAGTAGCCCAACCAGGCTTGGTAAACGCGAGCCTTGTCCTCATCTTCCATCTTGGAGGCGTGGTCGATGACGTCCTGGGATGGTGAGACGTCGGCTTCGCGGGGGTTGAACTTGATCTCCTTGAGGGTGTAGGTAGGGAAGAAACTCTCAGCCTCACAGACGATGAGGATACCTCGGCCGTCGGCGTCGGCACGGGCAGTTCGGCCCAGTCGGTGGATATAGCTCTGCTTGTCGGCGGGAAGACCGACTTGAATGACAGTGGTGACACCAGGGAAATCCATTCCTCGAGCGACGACATCGGTAGCCACGAGAATAGCGTTGCGAGCAGTTCGGTACTCATTTGTGATTCTTGTTCGCTTGCTCTGCGTCATGCGGCTGTGCAGGACCGAGACTGTGGGCAAACCAGGCACAGTCTGAAGAAGGTCGGAGTAGAAGTCTGCCATGGCAGCGGTGGTCGCGAAAAGAATGGCCTTGAATTCTTTGCCTCGGGTAGCCTCCTCGCGCACGCAACCGATCATGGCGGCGGTGACGTCTGCAAAGGTAGGAACCTTGATGAGATCTTGGGGAACGCGCTCGTGGGTGTTGATCTCGCCCTCGGGGATGGTCGAGATGAACTTGTATTGAGGTGAGCACACCAACTCGGCGACTTGCTTGACGTGAGGAGCGATAGTGGCGGAGAAGAGCATGCCCTGTCGGTTGGTAGCCTCCTTGTTGGGAAGATGCGAAACGATGGAGCGAAGGTCTCTCAGGAAACCCATGTCGAGAAGACGATCGGCTTCATCCAGAACCAGAGTATCGAGGTTGCGCAGAGAGTAAACAATCTCCTCGTTGGACAAGTGATCCAAAAGACGACCAGGTGTAGCAATGAGAATCTCACAACCGGCAAGAATACCCCTCTCCTCGCGGTCCTTGTTGGTACCACCAATAGCAACCTGCACGCGATACTGGGGGAACTTCTTCAACACCCTGGTCGCCTCAGCTGAAATCTGCTGCGCAAGCTCACGGGTCGGTGAAATGACAAGCAGCGAGATAGAGCCCTTGCCACGGCCCTGGTTGATCATAGTTTGCAGCGCAGGCAGAAGGAAAGCCATCGTCTTACCCGTTCCAGTACGCGCCTGAACAAGACAATCGCTGCGGTTAGGAGGAAGAAGCTCATCCAGAGTCTGGGCCTGAACAGGCGTCATGTACTCGAATTTCATGTCGTCTGTAATGGTGCGCACGATGGTGTGGTCGACCTTCTTGTTCTCCAAAAGGCTTTCGAAACGACGATTGCTAAAGGCGCCGGATTCCATAGCGGGAGCAGCAGCAGCAGCAGCCGCCTTCGCAGGGCTAAGAACTTCGATATCAACGGTTTCTTCCTTCTGTCGTTCCCTTTGTTCATGTATTCTTCTCTCGGGAATTACATTGACGGGGTTGACCAGCTTGCCACCGATATGAACAGGTCTGTCGCTGCCACCACGGTTTCCACCGCGACTGCTACCACCACGGCCACGACTGCCACCGCGACCGCCGCCGCGACCACCGCCACGACGTTTGTTGCCTTCCATCAGAAATGAAGAAGAATGGAATGAGTTGAGTGCTGTTAGTGAAGAAATGCGCGGTGAAATTCGCAGATGTGAGGTGTTGAGACGGAGATGTTGCATGTTTTCCGTTGTGAGATGAAAGGAGGGTTTGATATTGAGAAAAGTCTCTGCTCCTTTGTCCTACTTGCGCTAAACTATTTTTGGTGGCGACCAGTGACGCAGGGTCATGACGCTAGACTTCAGTTGAGTTAGCGCTATGGATGATAAGATAGGGTAGGTTCAGCGCAAGACGGTGAGTGACATCGAGTAAAATATTCCCGTCTACAACAAACTCAAAGTGAATAAACTTCCATGCAAACAATCCAATTACATTTACAGATACTCCAGTAAATCTGGGATGGTAGTGTGAGACAACCCGGCACTTGTTGAACATCGCAAAAGAATTATTTGTTCGAGGTAGCTGGTGTGATTTAGCGACGATCAAATTTCTAACCAATTAAACCCACGCATGCCTATTTACTTTCAGGCTTTTAGCACGAGCAACGGTTGTTACCCAACATTAATGCGTCAAATCATCGCAGCATCTTACCCACAGCATGTTGCAACTACTATCAGTCAGCAAATTATGCCAAGCACCATGCGAACATGCAAATCACTCGTAGGGACAGGGCACTGATTGCGCGATAAGAACGCACGTCAACGAGGTTAATGTTGGTTTCGGTTAAGCTCGCCCACTACTTCAAGAGCCGTTATTCCACTACCTCAACTGCCCACTATATGATTGGCTCACCGCCAATCCCCTCAGGAAAACACCTCCCTTTACGGCTCTATTTCCGTCTCGGCAAGTCACAAAGGACCCTGAGACTTTCCAGCCCTGTCGGATGCGACGTTGAGGCACGGACTGAGGTATATATGAGCTTATTCCTATTAACCTCAAAATTCCACCTGTTAAGCTTTGTCGGTCAATCTGTTCTGTTTTCTATCTTCAATCATGGCGGTCGTTGTCATCATCCCCGGGTCTTTCGCCTCACCGACTCTCTACGAACCCCTCACCCAGAGCCTTTCGCGCGATGGGATTGAGTTTCGGATCGTGGATCTACCCTCTGTTGGAAGAAAGGAGGGTAAAGAACCTGCTACCATGACCGATGATGTGAATGAGATCTCATCTGTGGTGGAGAAGTTACTGGAGGATGATAAAGACGTGGTTCTTCTGGCTCACTCATATGGAGGTGTCCCTGCGACTCAGTGTTTGGAAAAACTCTCACGAAAGGCGAGACAAGCCAAAGGAAAGAAAGGCGGCGTGAGCAAAATTGTCTATTTGGCTGGTGTTGCGCTACCGGTCGGAGGATCAGTCATGTCTCTCCTTCACCCCCCAGAATTCCTCATCATTGAGGTAAGCTCAATCCTCCCATCTTCTTAATCAAGCTGACATTTTCAGGACGATTACATGACCCTCACACCCGAATCAGCACCCTTTGTCTACTCAGACTCCCCAGCCGAGGAAGCTCTGCGCCTCGCAAAACAAATGCCCCAGCACTCCACTGCAGCTTACAAGGAAGCTCTCACATACCCCGGCTACCAAGACGCCGAAGTGCACTACATCATCTGTGAAGAAGATCAACTCGTATTTACCGAGTACCAGTATGGCATGATGGAGTTTTTGAAGGGTATGACGAGTGGACAGGTTGAGGTTCATAAGATTAAGAGTGGGCACACGCCGAATCTTACACAGCCTGATACTGTCAGCGGGATAGTTAAGAAGATCTTAGATTAAGGACCCGGGCTCCATATGTTGTTACGCCAATGCATGTTGTAATCGGTGAATGCTCTCTCTGTTGTCCAATCGTATGATAGGCGGCAGCACTTCCAGTAAGCCCGCATCTCCGGAGTGCCTATAACTCTGCCGTCCTGTGGAAAGTTCCCGGCAGCCGCTCCAATCACGCCATGCTGGTGGAAAATCTGTATCATATTTCGCCATCGGTGGCCAGAACCAGTGGCACAATTTGGATTGTCGCACCAGAGAATTCCCTTCGTTGCCTTTCTGTTGAGAATCGAGTCTCGTTTGCGACGGTAGCGCAGGTTGGTCAGCCAACTTGTACTTAACGGCGAGCAGGCGGGGTAGCAGTTGATCCTAACATCGAGGACAATGTGGTTTTCCACGCGCCTCCAGGTGTATATGGCATCGCAAGAACGGCAGTTGTAGACGTGATTGTTGCATGCAGTGGCGTTGCTGAGAAGAAGCTGTAACAGAGGGTATTGGTCCGGCTTGTGCCCGGGTATAAAACAGCCGCATTTAGTGTCCGTGACTTTGTCGACTATGGCATTCAACTGATCTGAAGCATTAACACACAAGTAGTCCAACCTTTCCAACCTTTCCCGTAAAGCCATTCGCAGTATTGCCTTGTTTATGTGTTGCTGTAGCTCAATCTCCAACATAGGAATAGTGTTGGTGCCATGAATATGGGGCAGATACAGCCGAGGCCCTGAACCTTCAAGAAAAGCATGACACCCTTTCGGACAGTCCAATCTTGGGTTCAATTGACCCAACGGCCTATTGTTTGCATCAAGAGCCTGAACCCCCATATGGTGGCTATAGGAGAGATGGTGCCCTCCATAATCAGCCTTCAGCCTCACATGCTCACACAAAGCGAAATATCCCTTCTGTCCCATACATGAAAGGTCCCAGTGCCCGGCAAAGAAGAATCTCGGATGTTCATCTCTACATCCCCAGCACGGCGTCGGTTCCCACAACTTGGTGAATTGCTTTATAAACCTTGGGTAGTTGTCGAAGAGGGGAAGGCAATCTTTGCAGAGGTGTTGGCGGGTGAAGACACGTCTTATGGCTGCTAGGTGGTCGTGTGCCTCCGAGGTAAGGAGGTGCGACTTCTGTCGAGTTTGCATAAACTCAATGAGTTCGGGTAAGACGGGGCCGAAGACAAAGTCGGAGGCGAGGCTGTGAAAGGTGCGACACGTTTGACGAAGGATGTAGAGAGCACCATCGGGGAGTTGGTGCATGATCAAGATGAGGATCTCGTCTGGGAAAGATAGGATGTTTTTTGGGCCCTTCTGGACGGTTGTTACGAGGACTCCTGGGGTTTTGCCATGTTGACTCGTGTCTGGTTCTATGACGGGAATGACATGGTTCTTTGCTTTGTCTTTACGACGCCTTGCGAACAGATGCCAGGAACCCATAACGTCTATACACCCAAATGCGTGGTGGGAAGAGGAGAGGCAGTTTAAGATAGTACAGTCATGGATCTCCATCTTGTATTCTTGTAATTATTAACCGAGTTTTGTGTGAGTTTCATAAACGTAACTCAATATAGAAAACACTCCATGATGAAGCCAATACTAATGTCCCAAGCGATGAGGCTAACCAATTACCGTGGACCAGGCTATGCTTGGTTACTCAGCCTAAATCATCATTGGACTTACAAACGATCCGGTAAACTGTGAGAGGGTGGACCAATATGAGTTGACCACCTGTCCCGAGACCAAGCCAGGACCCGACCAGATGAATGCCACTCGTGTAACGTTGCGCGCTTGAAATCGTATTCATCCAGTCCATACGCGCGGGGAAGCAGATGCCGTCGAATCATTTGACCCAAGTTCACGCAATGAGCCACGCGGCGCTTGTTGCACGAACCACAAGGCAAGAGCGATGAGTCAACTCGCCGCCACCAGAACTCTGTCTTAGGTCCCGACGACTCTCAATTTTGCTCACTACTTAGACTTTCGTGGAATTCTGAAAAATTCTTTCAACCCATGAAGTCAACCAGATTAATGTGCGCATTGAGGTGAATGGGCGGGGTGATGGATGAGGAGCCCTAATCTGAACTTTACCTCACATGATATGAGAAGACTTCTCTTCTCGCCTTGTAATACAACAAGACGAAAGTCCTTTTTTAACGTTGCACACTGAATTCCGAATTTTGAGGGTGAGCTTGTCTCTATTTTAATCGTATTTGTATCACCAGTAAAAACATCATCCAATATGTGGTGATGTTTGCCTCCATTCACTCTCGGTGTGTTTGTGCCTTGATCCCTTGGTTCGCCAAAGATGGACGTAGCATTCTAACGTAGTTGCCTTATTGTGATGAGGAAGCCCTGTTTGTGCAGGTGCAGTCGCGCGTGACCAGGTACCCCTCGTGCGACCTTCCCAACTCAAAGTTGGATGTGATGCAATGCTCTGCCTCCTCTGAACTCTGTTTCCTTCCCATAAAAGGCGCCCGCGACCTTCTCTTATTTCCTCGAACAAACCTCCCTCCTTCACCTAGAACCTTTGCCACGAAACTCTATACGCGCACTCAGCATTTACACCCAGAAAAATGGACAAAATCGCCGTCGACATCTGGAAGCAGGACATGCCCTGGTTCGACAAGTACTTCAAGGGCATCGAGTGGAAGCGCAGCACCCCTCAGCGCGTCCTTCGCGGTATCGCTCTCGAGCCTGGCGTCATCCAGCACCTTCTCATGCCTTCCAAGCACGAGAAGGACGACAACCCCTGGCCCGAAACCCAAGTCGTTGGCATCGAAATCACACGCGGATCTGGGCACGATCACAATTCTGCGATCGGCATCTTGTACGAATCCGCCGTCAAGGTCTTTCACGCGCAGCCTACGCGCCTTTTCCTCCACGGTTTTTACCTGTGCGACGATGAGCTCGAGCTCTGGATTTTCGACCGTGTTCGCCTTTACCGGTCGGGAACTCAACACAACGTCCCCTTCGATCAATTCAAGAACGACTACATGAACATGAACGACGCGCAACTTGGTCTCAATCCCATGATTTTCTACAACGCTCAAAAGGACCAGTACGTGATCGTCAAGGGTCAAGAGGTGAAGACCTGCGACGACAAGGCCGACCCGGGCGCTACCTACAAGCTTTGGCTGGACAAGAGCCCCCTCACCTGTCCCCAAGAGATCGTCAGCGACGGACCGACCGTCTATCGAGCTACCAACGAGGATAGGAAGGAAGTAATCGTCAAGTTTTCTCTCCGCGACGAATCCAGCCGCAAGGAGGAAACATTTATGAAGCGAGTTACCGAGCTCAACATCTGGGGCGTCAATCAGCTCATCGCCCAGCGACGTCTCGAGACGGAGAAGTACCTCACAGCATGCGTCGTCATCTCCCCGGTCGGAAAGCCTGTTGTCGAATACCGAGGTGCCTTCGAGTTGATCACCTGCATACGAGATGCCATCAAGGCGCACCGCAGCCTTTACCTCGACGCCGAGATCCTCCACCGAGACATTTGTCCCGGCAACTTCATGATCAGCAAGACACGGGGAGATAACAAAGATGAGCCTCACGGATTTCTCATCGACCTCGACAGCGGCAGGGATCTCCGCGTTCCTCTTGAAGGACCCGTCCACGACATGATCGGTACCAAGGCCTTCATGGCCATTGATGTCGCCCGCCGCGAAGATAATTTTATCCTCCATACTTACCGACATGACCTAGAGTCATTCTTTTACTGTTTCATGTGGCTCGCCATCGCCGAACACGGAGAGCTATCACCCGACAGCCGCATCTGGCGCTGGAACAAGGACAATAGCGGCAACGTTCGAAGTGCCACCCAGAAGATCGACGATATTTCCAACGATGACAAATTCGACGCCATTGTTTCCGAGTTTGCGCCAGCCTTTAGCTCTACCAAGAAGTTGGCATATGCCCTGCGCAAGATCCTGTTCTTCCCTGACGGAGAATTCTACTTGGGTACCAAGACTTCAATCGAGGAGACGAACAAACTGTACGATGCGATGATCGAGGCATTTAACCAAGCGGCATCCACCAATCTGGCATGAAGAGTAAGTAAATCGGACAGAACAAGGCGTTTGGTATGGGAACAGTATTGCTTGTCCGGTTATGAACATGAACAGTTGAATATTGCTACTCTAGATCGATGGTCACAATGGAAAAAGAAACGAAAAAAGGAGGAAAATGATCATTTAGGTACTGAATATATTTTGCTCTGTGTATTTCGTCAAGTCAATTGAGAAGCTGTCGGTCGCAACAGTGAATTAATTAATTTGCAACCGTCGGAACCTTTGAAGAACCCGACACATCGGTATGAGATTGTCGTCCGCCAATCATGAAACATCATCTAATCCTCGAGTTCGGATCCTTCACGATCCCCTGAACTAAATGGTTCTAGTGTTGACTAGCGCTCTCCACCAAAGGAGTTCGTATTCGCTTTTCAGGCTAAAAGATCTGAAATTCTTGATAAGCGAGGTTTGGGTCTAGTAAGAAATGTCATCCATATTAAAATGGTCAGCATTCCTCTTGTTTGGTAGACTGTAAGATTGGCATCCTTTGTTGATACTGGTGTTTTTGCTGGTAGACTGCGACCATGTTGAAGGAAATTTTGTACGGTGTCGCAGGCTTCGTCCTGTTTGCGTATACCTTAGAATGGATGTTTTCTCTTTTTGACGATCCGAGAGAACCGAAGCGATTACAAAGTAGTATACCGCTCTTTGGTCATCTATTGGGCATGATGAAGTATAGTTCTGGCTATCATGGAATCACCAGGTACATTCCTCCCAGCTCCCCATGAAGCTCTTGCTTATTTTTGCCGCAGCAAACAAACAGACCAAGAAATTTACACAGTCGCCATCTTCAACACAAAACTCTACGTCGCCAAAACAGCCCGTCTTATCCCCCTCATCCAAAGATCCAAGACTCTATCTTTCAGACCCTTTATGCAGACTGCCGCTAAGCACATGGGTGATGCGAATGCAGCGACATATGAAACTTTTGGGGGTGACTTTACCGATACGTTTAGTCATGCGCATAAGAGCAGTCTTGCGCCAGGTCCGAATCTGGATGAGCAGAATTTGAGAATGGGTGATAGAGCGTTGGTCGATGTTGAAGAGGTGATGGGGAAGAAGGTCAAGCTGTTGGAGTGGGTGAGATATACCGTCGTTCAGGCTAGTGCTTGTGGCATCTTGGGCGTTGAGCATCCTTTTAGAGATCCTAAGATTGATGAAGCTTTTTGGTAAGTCACCCACTTGATACTCATCATGAGTTCGGGGCTAACAAGGGACAGGAAATGGCAGGATTACATGCCTCTTCATCTCATCGGTCTCGACATCACAGGCAAAGGCTACAAAGCGCGCGAAATCGTCTTTGACGCCTTCAGAAAGTATAACAAGAACATCCCATCCGACGTCTCAGCTGTATACATGGCTCGTCAACGCACGATGCAAGAAGCAGGTATCGACGAGGATGATGTTTGCAAGCAGCAAGCCACTTTTGGAACTGCTGCTTTCGCAAACACGGTGCCCATTCTTCACTGGACTATCTACGAGCTCTTCTCTAGAGGGGAGTTGCTTGAGGAGGTCAGAAGGGAGGTTATTGAGAATGCTGTTACTGGAAGCAAGGAGGATGGTTTTGTGCTCGATGTTGCGAGTTTGAAGACGAAATGTCCTTTGCTGTTGAGCGTTTATCAGGAAACACAGCGAACGAGACATGTTCACGCGAATATTCGAAAAGTAACACACGACACACTACTCGACGACAAATATCTTCTGAAAGCAGGCCAATTCGTCATGATGCCCGGCGAACCCATCCACACAAACACAACAACCTGGGGTCCCTCAGCCGAATCTTTCGATCCTTACCGTTTCGTCAACCAGAAGACCGCGTCGAGCAGTTTTGTGGCATGGGGTGCACCGCCGCATTTATGTCCCGCGAGACAATTTGCCTCGACGGAGATTATGATTGTTGTTGCGCTGTTGGCTGTTAGGTGTGAGTTGAAGGCGGAGTGGGTAAGGAAGCCGAGTTTGAACACAGGAGATATGGCGACTATTTACACGCCGAAGAAGGATACTGAGGTTGATGTTGTAAGAAGAGGGGAGTGGGATGGGGTTTGGAGGTTGGAGATGGGGG